>JARJDX010089372.1:0-13634 GCA_030264735.1 Gymnusa sp. GC000175
CTTAATTTTAAAATTGTTTAATTTTTACGATCACATTTTTACCTAAAAATCATTTAAATTTTGTCAAAAATCGCTTAAATTTATTGCAATTTTATCCAATATCAAATAATTTTTTCGAAATATGCTGTTTATTTACCAAATTCATAGCATAAAGTCCTTTTGTCTTTTTCAAAAATATTTATTTTTATTTTTCCAAACGTCATATCTCCATTGTTGAAAAAAACATTTAGGCAGGGAACTAATTTATAGTAAAATTTGTCGGCTATAACGTGATTTAATCAGATTTTAAATATACTCTAAATTTTTAGAGGTATGACAAAAAAAGTGACAAAAAAATTACAAAATGGCAATGTAGATACTTTGCCGCACAAGTTTTCTCCGAGGGCCCTAGTTTGCCCACCCCTGGTCTAGAAGGATATATATTAAATAAGGCAACATCAATGAGGAAGCCTGCAGGCGTCTATAAAAAATTTCGTGGGTCGGTTGCATCACAAAGAAATATATCTTGTAAAAAATGGCAAAAAACTAAAAGTACTAAGTGATTAGTTCCTTCGACACATTAAGCGCAATCCCAAATACAAAATTTTGCAGATTATTATTGCAAGAAAAAGTCATAGAACAAAAAAGCATAGATCGTCGCAAAATTTCGTGGTTGTGAACCTACAGAACTGGTCCAGTCTATCATCTACCGAACTATTTTGCAGTGCCATCTCTAAAGTACGTATAGCCATGTGGATAAGCAAACTTCAAGAAAGATGTTGATTTCAAGAAGAAAAATTAGTTCATGTAATATGAAATATCCGATTTTTCATCAGCACAAATGGATGATTCAAGAAATTGCGATAAATGGGTTCCACATGGGTTAAACAATCAGCAATAAAGGTTCGAGGTTTGCAATTCGCTTAATTTAAAGAACAATAGAATACCCTTTTTAAGAAGAATTGTAACGTGTGATGAAAAATGGATAACATATAACAACAGAAAGCGAACGGGACACTAAGTTTACGAAAATCCAGGACATATACATGGTTACAAAATTATGGTGACAGTATGATAACTGGTAACGTCTACTATTCTTTCTTGAGGCTTGGCCAAACAATAAATGCAGACTCGTACGGCTGTAAAATTAAAGAAATACACAAAAAAAATCCAAATAGTTCCTATATTAACTATTTTTTTCCATGACCATACAAAACCGCACGTAGTGCAAAGAATAATCCAACATTCAATATTACACAAACTGATTTAACAGCCAAATAAATATGAGTCGATTTTAAAATGAAAACTATACGATTAATTTTAAGTTTATAAAAGGTGAGTACCGCTCTAATAATAGGATTTATTTTTTCTTCGATTACAGCATCACCTGCGATAATTACAATGAAATACAACGCTATCTATTTTTTGTAAGGAAGGACTCGAGGTAGAATTATGGACGCTAACCGAAGCAATAATGAAAAACCCAGAGCGTTTGAGATGTGGTGTTACAGAAGTATATTAAAAATACCTTGGATAGACCGCGTTTTTAACACTGAAGTTTTACTAAGCTGAAGTAAAAGTATGAAATATTTTTGAGAGTAAAACAACGAAAGATATCATACTTACGAAATATTTTAAAAAACAAACATGTAGCCTCAATTTACAAAATATTTGCAAGAAGGGATCCGGGAAGAAGAAGAAATTCGTGGCTTTAGAACCTAAGACCATGGTTGTTCTGAATAATTATAGTACTCTTTAGGGCTGCTGCTAATAAAGTTAAAATAGTTAAAATAGACATCATCCGAAGTGGATAAGCACTGCAAGAGGAAAAAATTCGGTAATTGATTTTGACGTGAGTAATAATTTTTTTTTTGGATAATACATATAAAATCAAAATTTTTTTTTAGCCATTTGGTCTCGCCAAAATATTTTAAATTGCAATTACGACAACTGACTTGATAAATTCCGGGATTCAAAAAAAGAATTTTGCCTTCACACTGTTTATTTTATATATGTTGGTAGGCGTAAAATTTTGAAATTTTATAATAATTTGATACGTTGAAAATTTATTTACAGCCAATTCCATTACATTTCTTCTATTTTTATTCGTAAGTTTCAGGCAGGAATACATTTTATTTATTATTTTGTGTTTAAAACTAGATATATAGAAAATAAAATTTCTTGAGCACCTTAAAATGTTTTACGAGTTTCAGGAAAGCAATTTAATACTTACAAAATGAATCTTTGATACATCTATCTGCTATTTTTATTAGTGTAATAACGTTTGCTCCACGTTTATTTTATGTGTGTATATAATAGAACGGTATATAGGTGATATTTCGATTAAATCAATACGCTTATTACTAAATTTGTAATCAATAATTAGTTATGAAAATTTATATGGGAATTTGCGCGCAAGTTAATTTTCTCTTGAGGTATGTAAATTTTTTTTTTTAAAAATGTGACAAGCTTATTTCATATATCATTGCTTTCTTCTACAAGATTAAATTTTAAATATAAAAATGTAATTTTTCCTAAATTAATGAGTTATAAAAAATTCCCATTTTTTTATAATGAAAGTGTGTGAATTAATGCACCCTGCATGATATTGCATTTATAAAATGTTAAATGCTGACTGGTTTAACACTTTATATTTTATTCAGAGTTCTCATGCAGAATTTTAATTATTTCTATCCATTCTTATAAAGTAAGATAAGTTAATATTAGTGGTAAGCTTACCAAGTGCTATCGATGGTATGCATGCGAAAATCTGAAACAAAATTTACATAAATTAACTTATTAAAAATCGTTATTTAACTTTACATTAATTTAAAATATTAAATTTGGTACTTAATAATCGCAATCATGAGCCAGTTAACGTTTTAAATATTTACTTCAAATTCCCTTATGAAAATTTAAATATTTCATGGCAACGTGTGCTGTTTTAACTTTTATTGCACTAATAAAAAATAAACATATTAATAATTTATAAAATAAATGGAAGTTTCCTGCCCTTTATGGCTAGTCAAATTTATAAAGTTTAATTAATTATTCCATTTTAAAACTGTTCATCAAATACACATTACCTATACTATTTTCTATTCGTTGAGTACTCATTTATATTTAATTATATTATAATTTGTGCGATAAAATTCATAAAATATTCCCCAATGGTAACATTAAATAAACAACAATAATAAAGCGAATAAACAATCATAAATATATTTTGCCCCATAAAGGGTGTTGGCTTATGAACAATAGAAATTTAATTGAAATAAATTATCATTTATTTTGACATTGATTTCTGTTGTATAAACAATTATTACTAAACTAAATCCATTTGTTATAAACATGTAGAAAATTATTATTTTATTAAGAACGTAAACATTTGATTAAAGTAATATTAAATAAAAGTAGGTAAAACAAAAAAATTGAATAAACTCATATTTCATTGGCCTTATTAAAAAAGTTATTTGTTAAGTGATTAAAATATTATTTTGTTATGTCTGCAGTGATATTATTATATTATATTATATATTAGATAACTTATTAGGTAACTACTTACAATTATGTCAATAATGTGTTAAAGTTAACTAAACTTTAGTAACTACAAACTATTGAAATCCGGACTAAACTAACATCTTCTTGTTGTTTAAGAGCCTCTTGAAATTTCAGGTTTCTAATTTACGAAAATTATCTTTACTTACGTTTTTTGTTCGTTTAATTATGTGCAATAAATGCAATATAAAACTACAGCTTCACCCATAATAATTATGTGTGACCAATTATTTTTTTATAGTGGTGGAAACTTTTTTATTTTTATTGTAAAATATTTTATTTTTTTGGTAAGGAAAAATCCACATCTTGTGTAAAAACTATTAGTCCTTGTTTGTGTACAACAGCAATATATTTAGTTAACAATTATTCAACAAATTTTAATTTTTTTTTAAAAAATTAACTTATTTATACAGGGTGTCCCAAATAAATTGTTTGACATGGGGATCTCGAGAACCGTAAGAGATACGATGTCGGTTAAATTAGAAAAAAGTTGCCTTATTATTAGACCAATTTAGTGACGTTCCATGTATGATTCCTGCTAACTTAACCCCTAAAATTAGTTTTACGTTTTTATTAAATGGCCAAAAATTTGTTTTTATAAAAAAAAATATTATTTTTAAGTAACAATTTCATTGAACATAATTTATAAAATATATTTCATTAAATAAATTATATTTTTAATAAAAAATTTTGTTTATGTGTTTTAAAGTGACATATTTAAGAAAACACGTGTATAAAGTAATACAATGAATATATTACTAATAAAATATACAAAAGTTAAAGTTCTCGTTTACTTACTAGAACTTTTAAAACATTTTAAAAATCGATTTGAAATGTGTGCACAATTTTTTACCTTCATTAAAGCGATATCAGAAACGGTAGACTTTTTTTTTTACTTGACGTTTTTTTAACAAACTAAATTTACTTTCCAGCAGATGTTTTAGGAAGTAGAAGAAGCCTTAAGTACTATTGTCTTAAGCAACATTGCGATGTTAGTTCAGTTCAGATTTTAATAGTTTGTATTTGTTCGGAAATTTACTGAGTTTTATCTTAATATTGATATAATTTTAAGTTTATACTCTCGTAAGTAACAAAAATATATTTTTAGACAAAAGAAATAATTATAGAAGCAAATATATTTACATTTCTTTACAACAAAAATTATAATTAAAGCACAATTAACTGCATTAGTTATTAAATTTAAAATTGCTATTTAAAATTACTTTAAAATTAGAATGTATACAGTGACATCATAAATGGTTACTAAACATGTGACTGCGTGGGTAGGCAACCCAATGATCACTTAGTATTTTAATTTTCAATCAATCACATGTTGGAATATTTTATCCATTGGCGTTCGTTGTGACTGAGTGTGACTCAGTTGTGATTTAGTCCATCCGACGACCGGTTCTCGTTAACATATTACGGTAAAGCCTGCATACGAAATTATATATTATCAAATTAAGGAATACAATAATACCGAAAGACTAGAGATGCAGTATCACAGCGCGTTTGAATATCCATTTTAAATAAATCCGTGAAACTGTTTACCTGCCTTTTAGAAATACACATCCCCAACCACATTAAAATGACCAAGGAAATACATATCGATCATCTACGCCAAGGATGTCAAACTAAAAAGCTAACTTGGGCCAAATAAACAGTGCTTAACTTTTGGTGGGCCGCAAAGTTTACTTCAATATTCATAGATACATAGTTTTTTTGTATATAGTGGGTGGGGGGTGGTTGCGCATGCCGTAATTTCACTACATACATGCTACATGATCTGACTCAAAAATATATATAGTACGAACGAGAAAAATGTTTAGGAGATTCTATATTCTTTTCTGCACCGGTTCGTTATTATTATTTTATTATTGTGTGATGTTATATTAGCCGGGTCAGGCCGTAAAAACATACGTTGCGGGCCGCGAGTTTGACATTCTTGATCTACGCAATCTTTGAAGACCTACACAGCGAGAGTAAATACCGCCAAGACCAAGGGAATAGTAGTAACAAATTAAATAAAAGTACTAACTACAATTATAGGAAATTCTTTAAGATATCAAAGAAGAAGTAGCGAAGAGATCGATGAAACGTGGCAGAATGAATCTTGGCCAAAAATAGATACTGGAAATAATATGTATCTAGAGAACCACAAACACATATTTGGGTGACCAAAGCAATAGAAAGGCGGTTGGTTCTCTGCAATCCAAGAACAAGAAGCAGAGACAGACGTGAATGAGAAAAAAAGTCCAAACGCTAATAATGTAGAAGGAAAAGCTTTCACACAACACGTCGTGATTAGACTGTTTAAAAGAACGCCAATTCACCTCACATGTTTCGATAAATACATTACATGCCGTAGGTTGATTGACAAGTCACTATATTTTTATTTGTACATATCGGGCGCTCATTTTTTCATTATTTCATGCGCCTATAAAATTTCACAAATTTAGTAAATAAATTCAAAATTCATCGTCAGCTTAGGACGCCACTCCTGGCGCATAGCTTCTTCTCTGCCTGTAATGCTTACAATTAACATTACAGGTGGACCTACAGTTTAGCGTGGATTCCAAACCACTGAAGTTACATGATTTTTCATCTCACATCGGACCAGAGAAGGTTGTTTTTAGCCATAACACCCCACGCTGCCTAGGCGGGTTGGGGGTTGAAGCAGTGTTGGGCATAAATATTTTGCATGCTGTGGAGAGCGAACTTACGATCTTGCACTCAGCAGCCAGATGCCTCGATCGCTAAGCTACACTCGTTTTCGGAAAATTTCTAGGGCTCACGTGGGCGGCGTTATGGTAGATTCTTGGAAACCACACTATACAAATAAAGCTTAAGAAAAAAGTTTACGACTACTGAAAATTACCAGTGGCTACGTGTGGCCTGGAAACAAGGAGCTTCACAAAACATAGCTCCAATCGATTACGAATAGCTTAAAGTACGATGGAATGTTCTATGTTCGGGATCTCAGTAAGCGATAAAGTTGGAATTAAGAAAATTATAGAGCAATCTAGGGTAACCGATATCATAATGCATTGTTCAGCTGAAATGGCGTTTATCATCATCATCATTTAGCGCTACAATACTGGGTGGGTCTTGGTTGACTGCACGACTTTTATCCAGACGGCACGGTCTTTCATTAGTCTATGGTCAAAAGGGATATTTATCTTCTGCAGGTCTGACTTGATGTTATTACTCCATCGCATTCAGGCATCCGAGAGGCCTTTTTTCCATTGGGACTTCCTCCCACACCAGTCTTACTAGTCTCTAATCATGGAGCCTGTGTATGTATCCCGCCCACCTAAGTCGTTGAGATTTGATCTTGTAAACAGTATTGTTATCATTGTAGAAATCTTGTATTTCGATATTCGTTCTAATGCGAGACAAATTTGTGGTCGGATCGTGGTTTTTGAGAATTTTTCGTTCGCTCTGGTCATTGTCCATATTTCGCATCCATATGTCATTACTGGCTTGATAATGGTTTTATGGATTTTGATTTTTGGTGTTCTTGTTATGTGTCTTGATTTTATATGGTTGTTAGCGGCTTGAGAATTGTATTCTGCCTTTGATTTCTTCGGTAATATCGTTATCGGCAGTGATTGTAGCTCCAAGGTATTTGAAACGCTCTACTCCTTTAAAATTAAAGGTGTTGACTGTGACATATTTCCTTATTTATCTTTTTGACCCGTTCTGTTTGTGAAATGGCGCTGGGTAGGATTTATAGCACAACAAAGCTGCAACAGATGGAGAACCAGAGTAACCCACTAGAAAAAACTAGGGGTTGGGGCCGTGAATACACATCATAGCAGCCTTTAGCAGAGATTGGTATTACAAGCATAAAACCGCCTAATATGGAAAACCTATCAAAATGATGAAGTGGGTGAAATGGTTGATGAAGAAGACTAGTAATATGTGCGTTGGTTGAGTTTAATATTAATAAAGAAGTCACAATTCTAACAACAGTTTTCCTTTAAAAGACAACGGGTACCCAACAAGAGTAAATTCTAAGTCTTTAAAATTATTGGTCCAAAAGACTACTATTAACCGCAGGTCTCTGTTGTTTTCGTGTGATATTAAAGGCAAAAATGTACAACACGAAAGTAAACAGAGAAGCAACGTAAAATCGTTCCATAAAAGTTGTAATATGTGCTGTATGTTAATGATGCAGGCGCATACACTTTGAGATTCCGGCATTGCAATTAAATATTAACTCTATTCAATGCTGGGTAATAAGTCTAATTTTACATATAGTAATTGTTAACTTAAAAATATAAATAATCTTTTGTTATATAAATAAAGTAATTATATTTATTTTTTAATTTAAAAATAACTTTAAAACTTTTTATAAATAATTAGTGTCCTATTTTAAAGGAAAGGTAGGAATCTAAAAAATTATGTGGGCAAAGCGTTTTCCGGATATGAATCCAATTGAACATAGTAGGGATCTTTTAGGGAAGTTTCTAAGAAAGTCTCTAAACCCTTAAAAAGCTTGAAAAAACGTGCTTTTCCTGATTTTACAAGAATTTCCGTAAGAATTTATTGACAATCTCATTAGTAACATCCACATTTACCCATGATTTTTTAGAAGAACTAATCGAACTTGAAAAAAGTACATTTTACATTATTTTAGAGAAACAAAAAACTATTTATGTATTTACTTAATGAAATGTAAATAAATATCGCTCTGAACAAATTTTTATTGAAAAATACTGCATTCGAACCCTGTGCGCAGGGTTCCTATTTTTAATTTCGATAAAATAACATGTTTTTTATTGTATGATCAAATTATGTAAAATTTGCATCAAAATTTGAATTAATATAATTATATTATATTTATATATGTTTCCATTTATTTTATATGTAAGCTTTGAAATTTTCTTTTTATTTAAAAAATATATATTTTTTTAAATTAAATTTTCGTTTAAATAAAATAAAATTTTTTGATTTGTATGTTATAAAGAACATCACGTTGTTAAGTTAAATGGAATATGTGATAAGGTGGAATGAACTTCATTTGCTTTTCCTTATGTAAAGAGCAGTTGTCGTTTAAATTTATTATAAGTATTTTTCCTGCAGAATTTTGCCAACAAGTACTTTTCAGCTTGAACCATTCAAAAGCCCAAACATAAATGGTATTAATAAAAAGTAAACTTTTTTTTTGCTTTTTATTCATGTCATTTCTGGGAACAAATTAGACAATAAATCTTATTTTTTCTTCCTGCTTTGTCACGTCAAGTCGTGATTAACAACTAACAAAAAAGAATGGTTACAATGTATCTTGTCAAATATATAGTGTTTAATTATTAAACTTCAAGAGCTGCTGCTGTTTTGCTATTTTTGGACGATTTTCAATTAATTTCATTAGAGTATAACTCGATCTTCTATCTCATTATGTGGTAAACTGGTGGGTAATTTAATATTCATAAACCTCAAAAGGAACGAATATTTTTTTAAATTACACGTAATAAGTATTTCCTTATATAAATCATTACAATGATTTATTTCACCTGTACATTTATATTGTTATGTTTAATTTAATTCACAACAATAATTAAATTAATTCATTCCACAACTATTTATTTGGTCAGTATTTTATACACTTTAGGTCAGTATATTTTTTAGTCAGTATATATTTATCAGTATAAAATATAAATGATCAGTAAATCTTTGACTGTAAAAATTGTGTGCGTTTATAATTTATTCTTTAAAATAAATTATTGATTGTATATCATTTATGTCTTACATGCAATATCCATTATCTGTGTTTCCATAGATAGGATAAAGTGATATAACACAAGCATATATCAAATGAACAAAATTAGTATGTAAGTTTAACTAATACAATTGAATTGTATTTTAGTGTTTCTATTTTAAGAATTCCATTATATTTTATAATGGATGAAAGGTTTGAAATAGATTTAAGAGAACGGATGAAGAGTACGATAAAATGTAAAACTGAAAAAAAAAGAAGTGGATGCAATGTAAATTTAAGAGAAAGAGGATGGTCCTAAAATCTGCTACACGTCCGAGATCCCGAATCGAAAGCATAATGTAGGACCAGCAATTTTGCCGCATCCCTTTAGCCATACTTTTGATTAATGTTAGATTTTCTTTTTCTTGCTCCTGCAAGTTTTTTACATTGGCTCTTTTTTTGCTCACTCAATAAAAGGCACAATCGTTAACTGCTAATAACATGCATGCCTCTTTACACGTGAAACTACTTTTCAGGAAATCAATACAGAAATAATAATACAGAAAACTAAATTGTGATAAGAGAAGATTGATTGTACACCTGTGAAGAACTCGATATAAAACATGAATGATTTTTCTTAAACACGTATATGTACTCACTCATTTTTACCATCCACTCAAAAAAACTTTAATAAAAATTAAAAAAACTATGCAATCAAATTATTCTAATTACTTTAAAAAAAAGTAACTTGAGTTAACTCGCGTTGCGTTGTTTAACCCCCAAATTTATTATAATTGCAATACATAATAAAAAAAAATATAATAAAAGATTTAATTGCTTGAAACATATTTACATATTAGCGTAATGTGATTATTGCATGATGAAGGTCA
The DNA here is from genome assembly GCA_030264735.1 of Gymnusa sp. GC000175. Lineage (NCBI taxonomy): Eukaryota > Metazoa > Arthropoda > Insecta > Coleoptera > Staphylinidae > Gymnusa > Gymnusa sp. GC000175. Next base: position 10,132 of record JARJDX010089372.1, read on the forward strand.
CACGCCTAATAATTACATAACGTAGTGAAAAATAGGGATTGTTTAAGAAAACTTCGACTAAAATTAATTGTGAAAAATATGGCATTACTTTTCATATTGCATATTGCTTTAATAAATAGCACGAAAAAACGCTCTTTCCTCATGATCATGATGAAAAATCAATGAATGATTTTATTATTTCCAGTAATAAGCGCAAATCAGTTTTAATTTTTCATTCGACTATAATGAATTGATAATCACATATAGTAATTTTTCGTTGCTGAACAAACATTGAATTATTGATACTTTTACACGTTATGCCCGTTAAGCTCTCGTAATGTTCCATAGAAAATATATACGAAGGCAAGCAAATGCAAGATCGATTCTGCAACCCATTTCGCCGATTCCATAAAATAACTACATATACATTGCTTAACTGCTGCTCAGTAACACACCCATACAACTTATCTGATCATCAACTTTATCTCTTCACTTTACTTACTTAAAACGCAATTCATTACATTTTATATTGACACCAGCTTTACCCTACCATTTTATAAATACATGTAAAATTTACAAATACATGTTAAACACCCTTTAAAGTTGCTTGCTTTTTAAACTGCAAGTCAAGACATTTACATGTTTTTGAAACTTTAAATGGAGACATGTCACGATATTAGATCACAAAGAATTATTCAAAACGCTAGAAAATTTTATTTTATGTTATAAAATATATTTAATTTTGTTTTTACAGTTAAATGCAGAAAATTTTAGCACAAGACAAATTTAATTACGCCAAAAGTTTAAAATTTGAACAATTCCGCTGCAACTTAAAACAAAAAGTAATTGTTAGTAAAATGATTTTTGGTAATAATGTAAATACAAGAAATTTACTTTATACCTACAAAGTACGCAAATAAGGTGGTTAATCAGTGTCGAACAGAAATCAAAAATTTTGGAAAAATATGATGCGTAATCAGGATTCGATGAATTACTTATATTCTTAAATTTTAAATTACTAATATTTAGTAAAAAAACTATCGCTAATGTTAAGAATCATCAAAGAGAGCTAACCTAAGCCATTGTAAACTATGATATTGGCGTTGATGTGGTCCCAACGTCGCCGATATCATCTACTTAAATTTTATGTTTAAAAACTTGTAGATTAGTGTGCACTGCTTGCTGTGTTAAAGGTTAGAGGTGCAATCTTATTAAAATATATCATAATTCTAACAACAGTTTTCTCTTAAAAGTAAACGGGTAACCAATAAAGGTCTAAAATTCTTCCTCTGAAACCACTGATTCAATACAGACCTGCAGGTCCGTTGTTTTTATGTAGTACACGAAAATGAAACAGAGTAGTAAAACCTTATAGCACAAAACGATCCCACACAAAACTTGTTTTACACCTTGCATCAAAGATTTGGACAGGAATTAAGAATTTCAGAAAATTATGCTACGTGTCAAGGACGCATCAATTACTAATGTTTGGTAAAAACAACAATCGCTAACACATATGTGGTAACTAAAGAACAATAAAATATGTATTTTGAAAAAGATCCAATAAAAAATAAACAATGACAACAATGTAAAGTAGATGTAAATTTTTTTACTTTCGGGTTTAAGTCGCGTATTTTTATTAACTGTTGTCAACGTTTCGCTCGCCATTGCAGGGAGCATTTAAGGCGAAAAAGGCGCTGACTGAAGACCTTGTTCGAGTGTGTATGCCTATATAGAATAAAAAAATTGGTGGGGGTGGGAATTTAATGATAAAAACAAAAGTTCCAGGTATTGGAGATTTGAAAACCATGCACACAATTTAAGCTTCAGGGATTATTATCAATCCAGATAGCCTCGCAAATTTTGCATTTTACATTAGTAAAATCAATCAGTCAGAGCTGAACCGTCGATATTTTTAAGACGTGCCGCCCTTTGATGCTCAATAATTTGCCGTTTGGTCTCGCCACAATATTTCAAAATCTGGATTTTTAATAATTAACTTAAATCGTAAGCATGGTTTTGAATACTCCAATACCTGGAAATATTTGGTTTCATTATTAAATTTCCATCCCCACTAATGTTTTCTTCCTATATAGGCATACACAGTTGAACAAGGTCTTCAGTCATTGGATTTTTCCGCCTTAAGAATGCTTCCTGCAATGGCGAGCAAAACGTTTGCAACAACCAATAAAAATACGCGACTTAAACCCGAAAGTAAGTAAAAAATTTAAATCAAATCAAGTCGCGAAAGCTTAAATTCTAAATTAATGTAAAGTAGGTTTGAGATCTGTTTAATATTGGGGACATGTCTTCGTAGTAGCTAGTGAGGTAGTCATCTCCATGTTTTGTGGTAAAAGCGTAGGCCTGTAACATTTTTATGCTATATTTAAAGTTGAATTTCAGATATGTGACTCTTATGGATACATTTTTTATGATGTTTAGAAGTTTTAACACGTTTTTTATTAACAATAAAATCTACTTTTTTTATGGAATTATCGGGTTCTCCGACATGGTAAAGTATATGTCCTGACTTCTTCTTCATGTATTTAATTTCTGCTGTGTCAGGAGGAGGAGAAATTAGGAACTTACGTGAGCAGAGTCGCATTTACTAATTTTGTTCTTTACGGGGATCATAAAGAAGATCTGCCCGGTACCCTGGTAGGCAAATAATTGGATAATTTTTTGTCTCCAGGCTATGTTGAAGTTGAAGTGGGTTAGGTTAATTCATTTTACCAATATTTTATTATCTTAGTTAAGTTTGCAAGTAAATTTATATACCATACCCTGTTGCAGCTTGACCAAGTCTAGCTGTCAGACGTCTTATAGATGCGCAGAAGTATCTTCCACTTGAAAGTGGGGTTGGCAGCGCTGTTTTGAGTACAGTACTGTACAGTCTTTGAAAAATTATTTTTGCGCCTTACGCCCGTGACACAATGCAAAATTTTATTTAAATTTTTTTTGAAAATATTTTGTACCGTTGCAACTTGCAAACATATATTTTTAAAAAAAAAATTGTGCGAAAAATTTTTCCACTAAATAATTTAGAACTTGTTTTTGTACAATTTTGTACAACATATGCCCAACACGTCCGATAAAGTGGAAAATAAAGTTGACATGCGGGGTTTTGACGTTTTCGAGTGATAAGACTTTTTTGTAGATCTTCAGACCGCCTACAAAAAAGTACTAATTTTTTTTGATTAAAGGTACCGTTTCGGGGATATTGTCGTTTGTTTTTCAACGCGTCGCGACGCCAAACGCGGCCTCGGTTATGTTTTTAAAAAAAGCGTCGAATAGCCCTTGTTGCGACCTTTAATCTTCCAACAAGAAGTTTTTCAACAACGTTTCTGTGGGGGTCAAAATCATTCCTGTGCTGGCCCTCGACCTAAACAGACGTATTATCAAGCAGCTCTTGAGAGTGCTTAAAGTGTCTAAGGGTGCAGATTGGAAATCGGCAACGGAAAGGTTGTAAAGAAATAAAAAATCTGAGCAAATTAGCAAATGAGCCTGTCGGCAGGATCACCTGA
>JARJDX010089405.1:0-28191 GCA_030264735.1 Gymnusa sp. GC000175
AATAAAAAAAAAATTTTTGGCAAATATTTGGCAAAAATAGTAGAAAAGTCTACGCGATTTAAGCTAAGCGATACGCCCTCTAGCGGCGAAAAATGTACTTCTTCTGTAGTGGGTAATTTATTTAATTCATAAGTGTTTACATATTTAAACGATATTTACAAATTCACGAAGCATAAAAAAACACCCAGAAAAGAGCCCAGCCACAGAAAAACACAAAAAAAGCACCAAGTTACTATTATTATAATCTGTCACAACCTTATTATACCAATTTAGAGCAATAAAATATGGCGGGAAAAATTAATTTGTATGGCCAATAGCCCTCGCACAAAGTAAATCGCGATATTAAAACGTGGTATTAACTTCTCATGGGTTACAAAAAACTCTAATCGCATTGAATTTAAGTCCAATCATTTTCTTATTAAGAAGAATTGCATACTTCTATTAGAATATTCTCCGCCTACAAAAAGAAAATTTTTACATAACAAGTTAATTAAAACCATATTCAAATTAGATGCAAAACTTTTTATAATGACAAACAGCATCAAGGATAAAATTCATCTTTTAAATCCGATAAAGTAATAAATAAATGGTCAAAATTGCAATTCCAATTATTTTAGAGAAATTAAAGCCCCCATTGGATCCAGGTTGGATCCAGCTGATTTTTATTTTCTTTATTAAATTATTACCCACACAAGTGTTTTTCAACAGAGAATTAAATCGCAAAAAAGACTCTTACTGCAACAATGAACCACATGTAACATCAAAAAGACAAGAAGATGAACCTTCAGTATTAAAATCAGAAATGTAGAGAGCTATTAAAAAGCTAAAATCAGGAAAATCACCCGGTTTCGATGAGATCTTTGCTAAAATAATGACGAAGCACCAGTGGAGCAAATTTCGAATGTACGGCTATTCATAGAGAAATGTCAAGAGTTTAACAAATTATTATAGTTTGGCTTCATCGACTATCGTAAAGCTTTAGATAGAATCCAATGGACTAAAATGTCGAAAATTTTAAAAGAAACGTAAGTTTCTCAGCCGGCAGCACCTGATTTCACTTCTCCACAACCTCAACATAAACAGTAAAGCAGGTATCAAACGAACTAACTGTAAGGAAAATATATAATGAGCAGAACAACAAACGAATTAGAGGAAGAAATTGCCATAGGAGACGGCAACAAAACTGTAAAAAATCCTGCTAAGCTAAAAGTAGGGAACAGAGAGTGGTCTGCATATCAATTATACAAAAACTATAAGCATTATTGTCAATAAGCAACACTGTCAATGTCAAGTTGTAAACCAAAAACCAACACATCCATCACTAATAACAAATGGCGGTGGGTGCACTCAAGAAATAAAAATGAGTTGTAAGATCGTCAGATGATCGTCAGAAAACTTGGAAGATAAGAATGTCACATTAAACACAAAAAAGCAAATCAAAAACGTTAACCTAACCTATCTGCGTCGAGTCATAGATAAAGATAGCGCAAAATAGAAGGAAAATATATGCTTTTGAAGTTTGGTACTGGGGAATAGTACTCAGAATCTCATGTACAGCAGAACAAATGCGTCCGTTCTAGCTAAAATGAACGAACCACCAGGGCTATGCCAAATTGTGTACTCGCGGGTTTTCAAATATTTTGGCCACATTCAACAACGCCCGGTGAAAACCTAAAGAGACTTATATACAAGGTAGCGTCGAATGATTCTGAGGAAGATTACCACAACGATGGACGGATTAAGTCAAAGAAGCCACAAGCTCTACAATGTACGACGCCTGTGAAACATTACCACCTAGAAGACAAGGACCTAACATGACAAATTAGGATCCAAGTCAAATGAGGAAGGACTTATTACTAAGGCTAATAGACGACTTGGATATCTTCGCATGAACAAACTTCGATGGCAATAAAAAGTCTGTAGTGTTAGAGATACAAAAAGCTTATGGCGCCCCTTGGAGTAAAAAGTAATAGAGGTAAAAAAAAGGTTGAAGGATAAAGAGTAAAAGAAGAAGAAAAAGTAAAAAGGGATGTTAAATAAACGGTGATTTACCGTATTTCTAAAAAAAAATTTAAATTTTGTGGCAATTTCGAAACAGTTACATTATATTTATTTTTTTCATAATTGTGTGCATTTTTATGCATTTTGTATTAATTTTTTTTTTCTTAAAAGGTTAATGACATATTAATGTAAAACAAGTACTTGCATTTAATTTAATAAAATTTTAAAATAATGTATGTATGTAATATGTTGTGTGTATGTACATAGTTTTGTGGGAAAGTATGTGATGTCGATGGCATGGTGTATACCACATGTCGAATTGACATTGCGTAAGGCGTGAAATTAATGGTAATTATGAATGGAATGAACTGTCAATTCGAGGGTTTTCTGTAATGCGACGGGGTGTGACACTTTGACACGTATTACTTTTCATGTTACATTGCGGCTGGGCTGTCATAGTTGCAGAATAATGAGACAAAAAATATCCACTTACTAACAACGCGAATCGATATTCGAAACCTATCATTAACATCACGAAAAAAGAGCGAGCATAAATTAAAGCCACAAATTACCCAGTGGATTGAAAATTAATTAAGGAAAAAATCAACTGATGTTTAAAATATATTTATGATCGTTACACATTACCATTAAAATTATTGGTTTGAAATTTTAAACTCATGAATGATCTTTAAAAATCATAAATTATCTATAAAATTATCGCATGATCTTTTACTTATTATTTTGTTCGTCATAAAAGAAATTTGATAATAAATGATTTTTTATTTATTTAAAAGATATTTTAAAATAGTGATGATAATTATTAAATTAATTAATGAACTTTATAAATAATAGTTGATCTTTTAGAATAAAAAAAAAATGTATATATTGACATATATTGATATTTTAATATAAAAAATAATCTTTATAACTTACTTTCGATCAACATAAATTAACAAAATATAAATAATTTTTACTTTAAAAGTGAAAACTGTTTTAAATATAAAAAATAATAATGCCACTAAAATGTGAAAAGCGCAAAAATCAATTATAAATCAATATTACTAGTGAAAAGAAGGGAGAATGAAGATGAAAATCCTTAAAGGATAGAAGGCAACAAAAAGAGTAAAACAGTAAGGAACATTAAGGTGTTTTGATTAATTAAACACAGGCCAGTTACTTTAGTTACGTTACGAGAAGGTGATCTGGCTTAGCTTCTGAACGCGATCATAGGAAACGTAAATTAGCGTTGTCGGGTGTAGGAAATAAGCGTAAATAAAGAGAGAAGAGATAAAAAAAATAAGTAGTAAAGAGAGACTGAGAGCAGGTGGTTTTTTCTCTCTACATAACGTTGTCCTCATCGTTGAGACTCGTGACCCTTGGATATAATTCTTTAATCTCTTGGAGTGTTTAGCATTAGGTGGTGTTTCGTGTATGTTATATCACATCGATATAACATGTTGGTGATTTACCCCTCGGTCTACATACTGACACTTGGCAAAAAATCAGCAGCTTTTCCAGAGACGGCGCGTGATGTATCCGAAAAATTGAAAGATGCATATTGTGGACAGCCTTATTTGAATGTTCAGTTTTTGTAAAATAGATAGGTCGCAGCGTTGTCCATGGAATTCGTAACATACGCCTCCAAACCCACATCTCAAAGGTATCAATTTTTTCCTTGTCGCGCAGGGGCCACGCCTTTGCTCCATAAGAAATATGAGCAAAATCAGAGAAGTAGCTAAGGGCATTTTACTGAATTTGCGATTCCTCTATCCTTCCAGAACTTGTTCAATTGTGACGTGGCACTCTTTGATATTCCGGCACGTCTTGTGATTTTAGGCATACAATCACTATTATTGCATATTAAGATCCAAATTAATAAAACTGAGAAGTTTCCAGATAGTTTAGGGCAAGAGTAAGTTGGAGTTGGTTGGAATTATTAATTTAGCTTTGGAACGGTTAATCTCAAGCTCAAATTTACGACTTTCTCTTTCTACTCTATCAAGTAGGTCCTCATTCGCAGCTATAATAGTCGTATCATCTTCATATTTTAGATTTTGCCGATTATTGAAATTCTCGCCTTTTAACCACCCATTCATTACTTTACCCATTACATTCTTTATAGATATTAAATAAATCTGGAGTAATAATGCAGCCTTAGCTCACACCTCGCTTGATCTCGAAATCGGTAGAAGTTTGATCGTTGATCCTCACCGCTGCCTTGCTGTTTTCATATAGGCTATATAAATATACAATACCACGTAGCACACACATTTCTACTAGGGAATTCCACATGTGGTTTCAATTAACGCAATCAAAAGATTTACTGTAGTCTAAAAAGCAAAGCACTGCCGGTACTAGAAATTCCCGTCATTTTTCAACCAGTTGTCTTTGGTTAAGCATTTGTTGCACTGACAGAATGAACCACTGCAAAACTAGAAGTCTTTGAGATGTGGTTATACAGGAGAATCCTCAAAATATCATGGACCAAAAAAATCTCCAACGTAAAAGTCCTAACAATGCTCGATAAAGACGCAGAACTAATTCCAAATATTAAAACGCGAAAGCTTAAATACTTCGGCCATATAATGAGAAACCGTTAGAGATACAGCTTACTACAATACATTCTACAACGCAAAATTCGTTGTAAAAGCAGTGTGGGGCGAAGGCGGATCTCCTGGCTGAGAACTTGGTTCTCAATGTACACACGCAGCTGTTCATGGCACCTGTAAACAAAGTAAAAATTTCCATTATGGTTGCCAACATCCGAAGCGGATCGCCATGAGAAGAAGAACAAGAAGAAGAAGCATTTGTTCTCTAGTTCCGTTTTTCCCTTACAAAACCAGCCTGATTTGCCCATGAGTGCACGTTTAGACGTTGTTTTATGATGTAAAACATAATCTCACTTGGAAATTAGTGAAATAATCCTGTAATTTTCGCACTTCCTTACGGATGTCTTCTTATGTATAGGTATAAAGAATAATTTCCCCAAATACTCAGGTCAATAGAGTTGTGCACTCTATTAATTCATTTTATATGTTCACTGATTATTTTGTCATATCCAGGTGACTTTTTTGACTAACAGCACTCACCACTTTATCCCTCATAATGTATAGGTCGAAAGTTTCAGCGATTTGCGGTTCTTCTTCGCTTTATTGTTGTTTTTGGAAAAGTCTTCATCTCTTTGTAAATTTTTTGAACTCGTGCATAACTTGCCCATCCTTATTTTGATTTCTCATACATTCGGTTTAGACTCCATAGCCAGATATTTAACCGTTTTAAACAAGCCTCAGACTCGTTCACAATGCTATGATGGTTTTAAAAGATAGAGAATACCTAGATAAACCGGCAGAGAAAAAGATATTAGCCAAAAAGAACGTAATGTATGACGTAAAAGCCTTGATAAAAAAACTGATAAAAAAATTAAGGACGTGAAGCAGATAATAAAAGCAAACATGAAGAATTAAAAAATCTGAATAAGAAAAATAATAAAATAAGAAACGGTACTAATTTGAAAAATTATATAGATGGCAGCACGTTATATTCTGAATCCAAATATTTCTTCTTCTCCTTCTTCTTTTTGTTGGAAGCCTTAAGGCTTGTGTTGGCCAGAATTTCAGTCTTGGTCAGTGGTTCTTGGGACGTTCATAGCCAGCTATCTTTTCACCTCTTTGGTGGCCTTCCAAGTGGTCTTTTCGTGTGCGTTTTTCCATCCCTTGCTGTCTTTGCTCTCATCCATCCGTGACACGTATGCGTTCCACTCCCTTCTCCTGCTTCTTGACCATCTTACCATGTCCGGTGTGCTGCACTTGTCCCTAATCTCAGAGTTTCGTCTGCGTTCTCTGATGGAGACGCCGGTAATGCATCTCAGTGTATGCATTTCGATTGTTCTTGGGCATCTCTTCGTTTCTGCTGTGTCGGCTCTTGTTTCTGCAGAGTAGATTAGAACTGGCCTAATACACGCTTTGTATATACGGACCTTGCTTTCGAGCGATATGTTTTTGTTTGTCCAAATTGGATTTTTGAGTGCTTCTGATATTCTTGATGCTTTATTTGCTTGTTTATCGACGCAGGTATTAAGGTCCTTATATGCATATAGTTATACCCCCAGGTATTCAATGCTTGAGACTTGTTCTATTGGGATGTTGTTTACGACAAGTTTGCTTCTTATTGGGTGTTTGACAATGGCTATGCTCTTGGATTTGTTGGTGGAAATAGTCATGTTTACAGCCTCACATGCTCTTCTGAAGTTATACAGCAGCCGTTGTAGATCGTCTTCCGATTCAGCTTTAATGACGGCGTCGTCTACATAGCAGACGATCTTGATGGTTTTATTTCCTAATCTGTAGCCATGCTGAACCGTATCTAAGCTGCTTATTAATTTATCTATTATTAGGTTGAACAATATTGGGCTTATGCTGTCTCCCTGTCTGATTCCCGTCTTTACATCAATACAAATATTTGTAATAGTAAAAATATATTTTTTAAGGATACAATTATAAATGGAAAACTTATTGTTATAAAGATCAATTACTTTTTTTATAATGATCAAACATGTTTTTTAAAAGATCATTGATACATTTTTAAAAATCAAAACTAATTTTTAAATATTCGGCGAAGTAATGGCAGAAGTAAAATAAGAACGCTTTGTTTTATGAAACTAAGTAAATTACGGGGGCAAAGAGTATTAAATAAAGGTTTGTAAATTAAATTTACATATTTTAGTGTGGTTGGTTGGTTTGGTAATAACACAAATAGGGCTTTTCATTAACTGGCAAATTGCATACAATCTGCAAAAGGCATAAATTAGATAAGGAAAATTATGTAGCCTTTATTTCAGACAACGATAAAGTCTAAAAAAATTTAAAAAATAAATTAAATAAAATATATTATTGTTAAGTTGGGTCAGTATTTTACGGTTTGATTGCGGTCGGAGATAATTGCAATAATTGTATAGTAGCTTTCCAGAAATTAGTGTAAAAACACAATGCAGTGAAATTAAAGGTAATTTGAATAATTACCTTGGAGAATATTTGCATTCGGCTACTGTTGGCGCGATAATAAATATAAATAAAAAAAATTGTACACGTTTACAATGTGAGTGGTGTTAATTTAAATGGTGATCAGGAATAAGTCACCCCTATAAATAATATGGCACTGCATCGGTTAACCCAAAGTGTAATTTGAATCATGATGTTGACATTAAGCCCTGAACTAATCTGTCACAGAACAAAATCAAATACTTTTTTAACGCGAACAAAAGGGGAGAGAGACGAACGAAGTGAGATAATGTTACGGATTGACACTGGTTTCAATTCCATTTAGATTATGCCGGCTCGCAGATTTCTATCACCTCCTCAATTCTTAAATCCTATGACGAAATTAATTCGATATAGATGCCATTGTCTACTTTCACATTATACTATATCGAATTTAATAAAACTGTTTGACAAGACTCATGAATGGCAAATTTGCATACATTTTACATTTCCTTGATAGGATTATGAGTTCCTACGTCTTTCACCCAAAAAAATGAATTTATTATTCATTTCCCTAATCCCTAAGAATGTCGTTATTACACCGGGCTTATAAAAAAAACTGCAGGTGATTACGTATTAAAGATTTTACGCTACCAAAAAAAAAACTTTTAATTTTGGTGGCAGCGCGGGGCATATGCAAACTTAATCGCTAACTGAAACGTTTCGTTATCAAAAAATATAAAATAATAATAATAAATTGTTTATAAACAAAATTTACACGCTTTCTATCCACAAAAACAATAATGACAAAGAATTACTGACCAAAAATAGAAAAATTATAGCAGAAATTAAAAATTCAACCAGACTTAAGAATGTAATGAAATAATCACATTATGAATCACATTATGAACCATTATCCGAAAAAGCTCGCAGAAAATATATTAGCATACATGAGAGACCGTTTAACCCAAAATAAAATAATTGGACAACCAAAAGAGATTTTAGAGGAAATGGTGAGGAAATCAATAAAAGCAGGAAAGGCGAGAGGCCCGAAAAATATCGCTATCACAATTCAGACAAATGCTAAAAAAACATCTATTTGAAGAAGAAGAAACAGAATAAAAAAATAAGAAGACAAAAATAACCACCCCGAATACCGAAGCTTCCTTTCTCAAGGAAAACCATATTGAGGACAGCACTCGAAGTGGGAAAACAAAAAAAAATCCCACCCGAATTGTTCAAACTAATAACATTCATTACAGATCTATTCACAAGGTACGCAAATGGGTAAGTAGTTTCAAGTGCGTGGTAGGAGGCATAGATAACCCCGCTATATAAGAAGAGAAGAGGAGAAATATATTCAAATTGTCTCCTTCATTTGTTTAATGGCAATGGATATCAGTTACAATCACAATGAGATGAGCGTCGTCAGCTGTTTAGGCCGCCCCTCCTAGCGCATATCCTCTTTTCTGCCTGTAATGCTGGCAACTTACATTACAGGTGTACCTACAGTTTAGTGTGGATTCCGAGTCACTGAAGTTACATGATTTCTCACCTAACTCCAGACCAGAGAAGGTTTTAACCATGAAACCCCACGCTGGCAAGGCGGGTTGGGGAGTTGGGGCAGTGTTGGACATTTAAATAAAAATTTTGTATGCTGTGGGGCGCGAACCCACGATCTTGTACTTAGCAGCCGGGTGCCTAGACCGCTGAGCTCACTGCCATATGGTAAAGTCCTAAAAACCAACTTATAGAGAGTCAAACAAGATAAAATAACAAGCTGGTTTCAGAAAGGTCTTGTCTAGATCATGTGTTCACCCTATCATAACCACACGAAAAACGAAGAATCACATCTAGTATTCGTAGACCTGACTAAGGCCTATGACACAATACCACTACAAAAACTGGGAAGCACTAAAAGATTCGCAGAAAACGTCATCATCATTAAATCCATTTAACACCTAAATAATGGCCAGCAATCTAAAATCAAACGATCTAGGATAAAAGTTATCTTCTCACTTCATGGTCACAAATGATCTACGCTAAGACTGTTGCCTGTTTAATATTTATCTAGTTTATATATAGTTTATTAGTCATTAAAAAAATAAAAGACACAATAAACGTCGACACGGCTTTGTATATATTTCACAACGCTGATGACCAGGTTGTATTAGCACAAAACAAAGAAGATCTGGAATTCATGACTATGGAAACTACTCAAAAAATATGAGGCGTGAGGCTTGGCGGTGAATCATGCAATATAAAATATCTATGTGTGGGAAATCAAGTACTAAAAACACTAAAAAACGAAGGATGACATCGAAATTGGACCATGTCATGAATACACGTATTTGGGTACGAAAATTACAACCATCGCAAAAATAACTGAAATAGAACACCGAATACAATAGGACAGAAAAGTTATCTGAAGTCTAAACTTCGTTCTCGATGAACAACAGAGACTTCAATTCAACTCAGTACTAAAAAGTATTACTCTGCGGATGCAAACTATGGTCAGAGAAAACATAGAGAAAAAAAACAAAAAGTCCTAGAACTAGACTTCTGGCGTAGATCTGTCAAAAAGTCGAGGCCCAAAAAAGTGACCCAATGAAGAGATTAAGCGGATCACGGAGGCGGCTGAAAAGGTCAAAATAAACAACTAGTGGTACATATTTATTTATTTATTTATTTATTTATTTACCAAAAAATCATATACAAATTAATTGAACACAATTACATATAAAAACAATTTCAAACGATCGACTTTCAAAATTAATGAAAAACTAAAGAAAAAAGAAAGAGAAGAAAATTTACGATGCTGATGTGTCTTTTTTTCTTTATGGGCTACTTACTTACATGTCCTAATATAAAGATTAGGTTCTGGGTGTTTCTTCCTTTACGGAAACCACATTGGTTGTCCTTCATGCTGGTTCCTTAGTCTTTTTTTAATTATTCGTGTGTGACCTTGCTCAGTACGCTTGTTATCGTGATTCCTCTGTATTACTCGCATCTTCTTTTATCGCCTTTTTTGTACATTGGGAGTATGACTTCTATATTTCATTCTCTTAGCGTTCTTCCATTCTTTATTATTTTTTTTTCATTTGTGTTATTCCTTCTTCTCCCATGTATTTCATCATCTCTGCTGTTATTTCATCTGCACCCGATACCTTTCCGTTTTTCAGCTTTTTTGTTGCTTTCCTTATTTCTTCTCTATTTACCTCCTCCATTTCTTTTGTGCATGTTTTATCTTGCGCTTCTTCTTCGTTTTCTGATGCCCCTTTCTCATCTGTTGTTTCGTCAGTCAAGTGTTGCATGATTCCATCTACGTTTGTTATTATTTTTTTGTGTTTATCTTGTAAATTTATCATGTTGTGTTCTTTTTTGTTTGAGCTGTTTTATTATTTTATAAAATAGTTTTTGGTTGTCTTCGGTAGCGGCTTTATGGAGGGGGGGGGCGAGGTTGGTCGATCGCCCAGAGGCGCCAGAACAAAAGGGCGACGATCAGCCAGTGAAAATATATTTTTTTTATGTATTCGGTCTTAAATTGAATGATTTGCAGAGGACAAGGTTACGATAATGGTTCTAACATGAAAGGAAAAAATGTAGGTATCAAAACCCATAAGCTTTTTTCGTACCATTTACTGCACATGGTAATACACATAATTTAGTGCTTTCTGATGCTGTAAAATTATTTGTAAAATCTGTATCTTTGTTTGGTAAGGGCGGTACAAAAAATTTCGGCCAGAGCGCTAGATTTGCTAAGGCCGGCTCTGGTTATCTTTATAGTTATCGTTCCATGTTTTCCCGAATTTTATCCATGATTTTTTCTTTGCTTCCTTTCTTTTTTTTTTCTTTTTTCTTTGTATTTTTTGTAGTCATCTATCTTATTGGTGTTAAGATATCTGCTTCAAACTTTTTGTCTCTGATTTTTTTTTTAATGTTTTCTGTCCATCATTCTGTTTTCTTTATATTATAGGAAAGGTTTTAATTTAATTAAATTATGAGTTTTTGAAAAAAAAAAAATGTTTGTCCCGCTTCTTACGTTTTTTTAGAGAAACTACTTAATCTGCAAGAAACCGTAAAATACTTAAAACATTTTATTTCTCTTATGAGTAAAAAATGAAACTTTGTAAATTACTCATTCACCTGATTTCCTTCTATTTTTGGCCTACTTCTGTTTTTGAGTAGTAATATAATATATGCATTAAAATTTATTTTGAGTGCGTTGTCATCCCTTAAGTTTGTAACAGAATAATAAAAGAAAAGTATGGGCGGACAAGGTTTTGTTAGTGACATTGAGTTGACGAGTAGGTGGATATTCAGGGGACAAAAAACATTCGCTTATTTTACAATCGACTACCCAACACCCTTAGAAAACACCCTGCATACTATCATGTCACATTGTCACGCCCTTAATGCAGATTGTGTCACCCGCTTTGTAAAGATTTATTTTTACATAAAAATCTTTATTTTACTAAATTTAAAACTAAAAGTAATTTTTTTGGTAACAGGACTAATTTCTTTTTTAAAGTTGGAAAATCTAAATTAACTATTTTATTTTTACAAATTAGAGCTAACCTTTTAAATTTTTTTGTATCATCCCGTTTTTGAGCAAAGACTTTTTTGGATGTAGAATCGGCATCTACTTTTTGCCTGGCTTTTAAATCCTCAATTGAGTAATATGTTAGGTCTTATTTTCAAACGTGACCAACGACTTTTAAGATGACTTTTAAACCACTCGATATGAAAATAGTTAACATATCCAATTTACTGTAAACTTATATTTAATTCTTTTACGCCATTATGGAATTGGGCTTTAAAATTTGATTTTACAAAATCTCTTAAATTAAAAATGAATCTCCCCAGCGAATAAAATTAAATTCATCATAACCCAAAAAAAAATTAGGTCTATTTGTTGTTTAATTTATAAATAATAATTTAAAAACACTTACCTTCATTGTTCTTAAGCTTTTTTATAAAATGTTAAAATAATAATATATTATTAAGGGGGTTGAGGGATGTACGCGCTATCATTTCAATCGGATTAGTATAATAAATGCAATCTTTTGTGGTGAAATTCGAATAGAATAAAAACAGACGTGCACGTTTCGGGTGTCAAGTAACAAACACCCCGATTACGAATAAAATCATCCCTTGCATAGTCAAATGAAGTCGGCCACGTGACGACGGACGCTTACATAATCACTATTATTAAATGCTAATGCTCTGAAAATAAAGAGATACGGAATTACGAACTGGCAATCCTTAAACTAATACTAAAAGCTTTGTACAGGATTAATTTCTCCTGTGAAATTATTTTTTAACGCTCAGCATTTAAACGTTGAAACCAGCAATTACAATCAAGCAGGCCGTGAAATTTTATTCTCGAGTTAAGCATAGGTTTTTGATGATGAAATTAAAGTAAATTTCATGTAATAAGGTGTTTATTCATATTTTTTTAACAACATAAATCATTAACATTTTTTTATTCGTTGAGATTTTTTGTGTGGGTTTAATTAATGTTTAAGTTGTTTTTGGGGTGGAATGACCGAAGGGTTCTTTGTTGTATTTTCTTAGGGAAAACGTGATTTTTTTCGTTATGGATCTGTGCAAATCGGCGAAAAGAACAATATAAGAGAAAAGCGGTAAACCTTGATTTGGTTATATGCAAGCTGGATTTGTAGGGTATTAAGGGATGAACGGGAAAAGAGGGTCCGATCTAACGTGTTACAACACTTTGAAGTTGGCGCCTCTCAAAGAGTCTTTTGTTATTCGTTACTTATTATTACGTTCATTTACGACTATACGTGACAATGAATTATGACTTCCCTAGTTTTAATTATTGAAAAGTCTTTGATATCTCCATCACATCACGCGTAGCAAAAAGAATTCTCAAATGAATATTTTTTCATTCCACCCCAAAATCACCTAAAGCCATGAATTTTTTTACAATATTGCAATATGGGTACCTAACTTATTTATCATAAAAGAATGTTTGTCGTTATAAATTATGGCAAAACTTGTTTTAGCTTAATAGATAATAAAGATCTTCTACGCATTGCGGTTTTTATTATCAGAAATGCGGATTTTACACATCAAGGTTATTAAAACAATAAGTCCCTGTACACGTATAACCTTATCAATAAGCGAATACTGAATCATAATTATAAATAATATTATTTCACAATTACGTGTCTTTTTTCTCACGATATACACGTGCAAAACATAACATATTTTAGTAATAATTTTTGTAGTAGTCATTCTCAAATAAATCAGAATCAAGAATGAGTTCTCCAGTTCCTGTTCTCGTAGGAAATATCATTGGTCTGGGGACGTGATTAGGTAAAGGCCTTTGAAAGTCCAGTGCGTTATTTACGATTTTCCCATCAGGAAAAGTTAATGTTTTTGTATCTCTAAAATGATATTGACTCGTTGCGGATGTCTCTTCTCCCGGAAACGTTAGAGCTTTAGGTGATTTATATGTATAAAAAGCATCTTTTATTTCATTCGATATATAGCTTTCGTCTGCAGGAAATTTTATTCCTGCGCTTAATCGATTGTTATCGTAGTAAGGATTTAAACTTGTTGCAGGAACCAATAAGGACGGTCTCGTTAAAATCCTTTGTTCAGCCGTCTTATAATTATTTTTATATACGTGTTGACGATGGGGATTGATTTGTGGGGCCTCTTCTGGGTACATTTGTGAAGACCATTTTTGATACCCTTGTGAATACCCTTCAGCATACCTATGAGGATACGTTTCTAAATACTCTTGTGGATATTCAACTGGATACGTTTGTAAATACCTGTCTGGAGACGTTTGAGGATAATTTTGCGGATATCCTGTTTTATACTGCTCTTGAGGATTACGTTGTGGATATTTTTGAAGATACTCGTCCGCATATTTTTGTGAATATCTTTGAGGATATTTCTGCAAATCTGGATAACCCTGCGAATATCCTTTTGGATACCCATTTGGAAATCCATGTTGAAATTCTTGTGGATATCTTTGAGGATATCCCTGTGGAAAATTTTGTGGATTTCCATTTAGAAAATTCTGTGGATATCTTTGTGGGTAATTTTGTTGATATACCTGTGGATATCCTTGAAGAACATTTTGTGGATACCCTTGAGGAAAATTTTGTGAATATCCTTGAGGAACATTTTGTAAATATCCGTGTGCAATATTCTGCGGATATCTTTGTGGTCGAGGCGTACCATTAAAATACCTGAAGAAGCCACCGTTATAATTGTTTAAATAATTAACCAATTTATCAGGATCGCTTGGACATCTTGGAAAGGCGTTTGAGCAAGGATAAATACTTCCTTTGGAGGTGTAGCCTAAAAGAGCTGCTCTTCCAAACAAAAGAAGAGGAGATGATCCACCAGTGGTTATTATTGGCAGCAATCTGGAACAGGTGAATATAAAGAAAATAAGAAGATGTAAAACTAAAGGAAGAAATGGGTTAAGAGGTCATAATTAGCATGCCCTTTTTTAAAAAATATAGGAAAATTGGCGATTTGAAAATTTTAAAAAAATCGTAAAATTTTAAGACCTTAAAACAAAAAAATAAAAGTCTTGGAAAACTTTCTAATTTTTTGTATATAACTTTTAAATTTAATGACCGGTTTAAAAACATATTATGGAAGCTTGTAGACAATTGCGTTAGCACCCATAATAAGCTCAAAATCGTCTGTTAAGTGAGTTTTCGAAACGGCACGAATCATGGGTTTTATGAATTTTCCATATGGAAATTTTTGGCATTAATCAGGAAAAACGGCCGTGGTTTACTTTAAAACTTGGAGTTTTTATGAATAAAAAATCAAAATCAAAAATAAAACATAAAATAAAATATAAAAAAATACGATACAATTTAAAATTTTCAATACCAAAAATTTTATTAGTGTATTTATTTAAACAACAATTAACATTGCATAAGCATAAATTACGAAATTTATTGTTGTTCTTTAAATGTTTATTTGAATGTGAAAGTATTTCGTAATTTTAATAGATGATTGTTAGTTCCTATGTGTAGAAAGTATATGACTCACCCAAGTAAAGATTCCATGTTAATATTAAAAGGTAAAACCGATTGTTCTGTTGTTGCAGTTTTGGTACCTGAAGTAAGTTCACATAGCAATTTAGGCACGCAATGTAGCTCATCATTAGCTGCAATGGAACCTAATGCATCCATGAAGGATTGCGGTGCAGGATTAAAGCCTTGACCTACATAATGCTGTGAAGGATATGCCTGATAGGAAGGTCGATACTGAAGTCCTTGAGGAGATCCTTGCTGCTGCAATCCATAACCACTTTGTCTCGCTGCATTAAAACCCTTTTCCGACTCGGATAATTTATTAACTTCGGAATTATCAAATTTTTCAAAACTTCTTGCGCTTTTTGCTGCTTCCAGTGCATGATTTGATAGCTTCCTGAGATAATTCAAGGTAAGTAAAAGATACAAAAGTTTCTAAAACTGGTCCGTATTATATTTATCCAGTTTAAGATAGCGTATTATCAGTGTATTACTATAAAACTGAATGTTAAAAAAAAACGTACCATAATATCTCGGCTGTTCCATTAGAGCTTCCAGTACTGATAAGGTGGCAACCTTCAACAATAAGTCCTATCACTAACACTCTAAAAAGCCACTTCGCTTCACACATTTCACTCTGTTATAGTTCGATAACGTCTTTCGTGATGGTTTTCTACAGAATAAGGATTGAATCTGTATTCACTTATTAAAATTTCACTTGCAAAAGAAAGTATTTAGGACGTAGGTGTCCTAACTTTTGCCACAATTTGAATAACCCACGTATTACCTTTTGCAAATATTATAATAACTCACACCAGTGATTTCACTTTTAATCCTATTGACGCACAAGTTTTAAAAATATTAATAAACTTATTAAAATTATTATTCATATTCATATTCAACAATAATTATTGGGGGGGTTAAAAAAGAGGTCAGATTATGTTTAGGTTTTGTTAATTTTTATGACAAATTTAAAAATTTTAGAGCAAAATTGGATTTTTTTAATAGATCTTTTGGTGCATCCTTAAACTGAACCAGATCATTTCCTCGTAACGTCTCTGAAGTAACTCACCTGTGCTTAATTATTCAAAACACCTTAATATTCCTTACTGCTTCAGTCCGTTTGTTTCTTTCCATCATTTAAGGATTTAAGGATCTTCACTCTCTCTTCTTTTAATTAGTAATATTAATTTATAATTTTTTTTGCGCTTTTCGCACTTTTTTTGTCCGATACACATGTGCTTTTCTACTCCAGTTTATTTTATTTTGAATGAATTAGTGAAATTAAAAATAAAGTGTGTAATTAAAATTATGACATTTTCAATTACTTACAAAATAATTTTTTATTAAGAAAGGTGTACAAAATGTATAATTGTGAAGGACATTTAAATTACACGTATAATTAGAACAAATAAATTAAAATCATTATATTTAATTAAACTAAATTGAGCAAAACTAAATGTCTAGATATCCTTATGCCCGATTTCTGAAACAATTTGATTACTTCAACCATACCTGAAAAGGGGTTAAAAAAAATTAATTTTAGCACAATACAACAACGTAGAAGCATTTACATTACAACCTGTCTATTAAGCTAGTTTTGTTAATCTATGCATTGACGTCCCCTTTTGGCTAACTGATTACAAAACCTAGGGGAAGCCACAATATCTCCCAAGAAGACACTGAGCAAATAAAATTCCTTATTCCTGTCTGGTGATGTTTTGTAATTGCTAAAAATAGAAATTGCAAATGGATTACATAATTGATTGAGTTATTTCACAATTTATATTGATTAGGTAGTAATATGTATGTCTTGTTGATATGTGATATTGATTGAGGCTATTTGCATGCTGAAATCTAATCGGGGTTGATGTATTATAGAGGGATCGTATTCAAATGACATACGATTTCATCGCGAAATTGCCACTAAAGAATTGATATTTTTTTTGTTTGCTTATATATTTTTCTCTTTGTTACGGCTTTCAATTCAATTCTAGATTTAGTGCTTGAAGCTGGAATAAGCTGCCAAAACAATATTTAATATAGGGATGCATAACATAAAATTAAAATGGAAACTTTTAATCTGCTTGAAATACATATTTCTGATTGAATTTTGTCTGTACACATAAAATATTATTTTAGTTGCATTGGTTTCTGATCATTTTTTTTACTTTAGTTTGTGATCAATTTTTTTATGTTAGTTTGTGATCAATATGTTTACATTGGTTTGTGATTAAATTTTTCATTACCTGAATATCTCATCCCAATCAAGGTTGTATCTATTTTTCCTGGAAGTTTTACTTGCTTTCTCGGCATGATGTAAACAGACTTTGGTATAAATGCACACGTTCTCTCCTAGTTCTGCCACTAATCGTTTTTCTGCTTCCATCATATCTATCATGTCTTCACTCTCTATACCTCTTCGTGACCGAGATGTATAAGTTCCTTTAGAACAAATTAACTTTAATCTTACACTCTATATAATGTCAATCACCTTATAATTTACCACACTTTTTATATAATTTATTAACGGAATATAAACTTGTCCTAGCTCTCTCCACAATTTTATCATATTACTCTTTTATAAAAAATTATAACGTATTTTGAAACTGCACATGAAATTTTCGTATTTTTTTGCAATAGATAGAAAATAATTACCTCACGCAATTTTTGAAATTGCTCGTACGGTTTTTTGAATAAAATTGCAAAATTTCTCAATCAAGGCAATTTTTCAAATTTTCTTTAATAATTTTGAAAATGCGTTTTCCCAATTTTTAACATGTTCTTCTCCGATAGATAAGGATTACCTCACGCAATTTTTAAGTTGCTAGTACAATTTTTGGTACTACAGGAAACGGGTTTAAAAAAAATGCAAAATTTTTTAAATTTCCTTTAATAATTTTGAAAATGTAGATTAATTTTTTAGCATGTTGTTCCCTGGTGGGGCGCTGGGCAAGGAAAAGACCTATTCAGGAATTTTGCGACCCTGCCCACGCGACCTCATAGCTCCTCCTACTGCTCGACACGAGAGATGTGTATCCTAACCTCATTCTTACCCAAACCCATAAAGAAAATCACCTTTATTAATTTTTCCTAAGAGAACGTTTTATAAGAATTAAATACACTGGAGAATTTAGCTAACAAATTAAATCTCCAGGCGACCCAGAATAAAAAAGCATAAAGGATAAAATTACGAACCACAACTCGAATAGAAACCTGCAATGTTTGCGGATATCTGCAGACTGGCAAGTTGAGTCAAAAGAAAACCTAAATCATACGGGCTGGGTATAATAGGTCTGAGTCAAATTTTTTGAAAAGGAACTGGACATTCTAGCGCAAGAACTAGACATGTCATACATTTCTCAGAAAATACAAAAAGTCTACAATGGACTGCTAAACAAAACCTCTAACAAATCAGTACTAGGTATCAATGCATCAGCGATCGAATTATAGCACTAAAGATCATCTCCCATCTTCCAACCCATCAACATAAATTTCATGCAGGTGTACGTACCTACGTCGAACAATTGGAAAATACTCTTAAACGGACTATCGATTATACTGCTAGGTGGCATGAATGCGAAGTCGGACAAAACCAGAACCTGAATAAAGAAGAGCAACTTGGCTATAGAATAGAAAGATACAGTCTAGGCACACGAAACGAGTGCGGGGATTGCTTGGTTCAGTTTTGCCAGGGACACGTTTTTAAAATTGCATAGGTACTATTCCAACATCATAGCATACGCCTCTACACATGGAAATCACCAGGTAACAGACACAGAAAGCAGAGCGACTATTGCAAAACTTTCCCTAGAGCAAACTGCGGATCGGACAACCAACTTTTGTGTGAAGTGGAAGTGGAAGAAGACACCTGACAAAATAATTGAAGCATTTTATGAACAATTGGAAAATACTCCTCAACGGACTATTAATTATACTGCTAAGTGACATGAATGCAAAGCCGGACAAAACCAGAACCTGAATAAATAAAAGCAACTCAGCCATAGAATCGAAAGATACAGTCTAGGCACACAAAACGAGTGTGGAGATCTCTTGATTTAGTTTTGCCAGGGACACGTTTTAAATATTGCAAAAGTACTATTCCAACATCATAGCATACGCCTTTACACATGGAAATCACTAGGTAACAGACACAGAAAGCAGATCGACTATTGCAAAACTTTCTCTGGAGCAAACTGCGGATCGGACAACCAACTTTTATGTGAAGTGAAAGTGGAAGAAGACACCTGACGAAATAATGAAAGCATTTTTTGAACAATTGAACAACACTCTTAAACGGACTATCGATAATACTGCTAGGTGACTAAATGCAAAGTCGGACAAAACCAGAACCTGAAAAAAGAAGAGCAACTCGGCCATAGAATAGAAAGATACAGCCTAGGCACACAAAACGAGTGCCGAGATTGCTAGATTCAGTTTTGCCAGGGACACATTTTTAAAATTGCAAACATACTATTCCAATATCATATCATACGCCTCTACACATGAAAAACACCCAGACACAGAAAGCAGATCGACTATTGCAAAACTTTCCCTGGAGCGAACTGCGGATCGGCAACCAACTTTTGTGTGAAGTGAAAGTGGAAGAAGATACCCAACGAAATAATGGAAGAATTTCATGAACAATTGAAAATTACTCCTTAACGGACCATCGATTATACTGCTAGGTGACTGAATGCAAAGTCGGACAAACCCAGAAGTTGAATAAAGAAGAGCAACTCAGACATAAAATAGAAAGATACAGCCTAGGCAAACGAAATGAGTGCGGAGATTGCTTGATTCAGTTTTGCCACGGAGACGTTTTAAAAATTGCAAAAATACTATTCCAACATCATAGCATACGCCGATACACATGGAAATCACTAGGTAACAGACACAGAAAGCAGATCCACTATTGCAAAACTTTACCTAGAGCAACCTGCGGATCGGACAACTAACTTTTGTGTAAAGTGGGAAATACTAAACAAATGCATAAAAGAAACATAAGAAATAATACATAAGCGGGGCAAATCAGCATATCAAATAAATAAACAATGGATATTACAAAGAACTATAAATTTGATCGAGGATAGAAAGCTTCCACAACAAACAGGACTAGTGACTTGAAAAGACAAGAATAATTACAGAAGTGTTTCCAGGAAGATTCAAAGACAATATTAAGAAAATATGAAGGGGAATAGAAGAACACCAGAATAATAACTTATACAGGAAAGTAAGAGAACGGGAATAAAAAGGGATAAATATTACTAGAAGGGCCATTGTCATAACAAAATGGAAGCAATACTGCGAGGAAATGTACGAGGATGAGTTAAGAAAAACAAACATAAAAACCACACGCTTAGAAGCAGGGAAAAAAACTTTAAAATATAATTTTTAAACTAGAGGAAGCTATAAAACATCCAAAGTTGAAAAAATTACTGATAATGTATAATAATATTAATTAAAATTCAGACGGAATAAGTATTAAAATTCTATAGGCTAACAAGTTTTATGCAACAAATTAATTTGGTAACCAATTGTAATTTTTATTCCTTACAGGTCTATGTTATTGCAATTTATTACATCACAGATCAAAAATGGTTTTGCTTCCAACAAATTTGACTTGAATAAATAGATCTTAAATTATCTTTCTTCACAAGGCACACTAAAATCTTATTAAAATTATTACAATAAATAGAACAATTTTTTAGAATATTTTTTAAACGTTTCTGGTGTAGGCAAAGTCCTTTAGCCTAGGTTTTACGTCCTTTATGTAAATGTTAGGGCGGGTGTTACGTCACAGATGGGACCAACGGCTTTTAAGGTGACTCTTGCTCCCTAAGTAATAATTAATACTTTTTGATTTATTAAATTGCATTTTTTGCATTTAAAAAAAATCATTAAAAAACTAAGAATGGCTTTGTACTTAAAGCTTATATTTTCCTAACAGAACGTTAGATTGTTTTAAAAACCTGTCAGTTTTTGCATGGTGCTATTTTTCTATTTCTTTGCTTTTTAACGAACATTAATAAAAAAATATAAGGTTTGCTGTCGTAACTCCAAACTTTAAAGCAGTAGTTAAGCGATTTCAAAAAAATATTGTTAAATAAATTAGGAAGAGAATTTTTTTAACAGAATGGTGGAAACTTCGTTTAAAACTTGACACTTTTTAAATTTGGGATTTATTTCAAAGCCGTCTCCTCAATTTACATCGATTCAAGAAAGCTTACATTCCAAATTTATTGTCCTTGCTTCAAAGTTTAAAGCTTAAGAATGAAAATGACCTTAAAAACATAAAATATGTGAAGCAATACAAAATTTGTAAAAAGTAAAAATTGCTTTTTCTTAAATTACATTTCTACTAATTAATGTTTTTCGTTTGGATTAACAGAATAAAAAGATTTGAAAGTGAAAAAAATTATTACATTATTGTTATAAATTTAAAGCAGTCTTGCTTCATTATTAAATTTGGGAAAGATTTATAAATTAGGAATTGTTTCTTTTTTAATATCATCTATGAGAATTAACAATCTCTCTACAAGCAAATTGTTGCACAATTATCTATGTATTCGGTCCATAGTTGAATGGTTATAGCGAAAACAAAACTGGTGGGACTTTTTTGTGATTATCTTGAGGCATTTTAGAATTAATTTTTCGTAAAGCTTCGACATGTTTGGTAGTAGGACAATCAGTCGATATGGTTCTACTTTTCTCTGATTTTTACTAAGCTGTGATTATTTCGGATACTTTGCAAGATTGCTAGATGTCTGGTTGAAAATATTGATTAGTGTAGTTGGGTGTATAGAGCTTTTCTTTATGCTGGCGCATAGCCTTTTCTCTGCCTGTAATGCTGGCAACTTACATTACAGGTGGACCTACAGTTTAGCGTGGATTCCGAATCACTGGAGTTACATGATTTATCATCTAACTCCGGACCAGAGAAGGTTTTTAGCCATGAAATCCAACGCTGGCAAGGCGGGTTGGGAAGTTGGGGCAGTGTTGGACATTTAAATATTTAAATAAATATTTTGCATGCTGGGGGGCGCGAAACCACGATCTTGCTCAGCAGCCGGATTTAGCATTGTGCCTATGATAAAATCGAACCCAGGTCAGGTGCTTATTTCGGGTTGACGTTACGAATTTCTTCTACAACTTTAATTACTATGGCCAGCGGAATTTGATCCCTGCAGTTATTTGTTTTAAGTTTTTGCAATTCATTTGATTCTGGGTTAGGCGTAAACTTGCCTTCATGGTATTCTGCGAACGATTTTGCTGGAGTTGCTAACCCATCCAGTTTTAGAATTAGGAGTATTTGTGAGATAGACCGTTTCAAGTTTTTTGTTGTTTTGCTGCTATCTGCGTTAGACCTGCAAGGTGTTTGTTGAGTGTATAATCTTTTAGTATCGTAATCTCATTAGTAACTTAAGTTTATTTTGTCTTGCGACGCGCGTGTTTGGTGTCCCTTTTTAATTTGCATTTTTGGGTAATAAAGACTCTGATCTGTTTAGAGAAGTTTAGACATTTGTGCTTTAAGTAATTTGTACTTTATTCTTTACGTACTTCGTAAAGCATAAAAAATTGCATGCTACTTTACTTTTGGTACGATTTACCTATCGCAATTTCTCGCATCTTTCTTCATACAGTTTTGCTCTTTTAGAATACGTTATTTTATTGCTTTTGACACTTCCGTTTTCCAAATTCCATATTCTTTAAGGCATTTTTTTATTCCTCCTTTGCAGGGGTATTTGGGCTATCTATAGATGTTTACAAACTGAAGATTAGACTGGGAAAGTGCTACATATTCCCAATACTGCTATATGGATTTGAAGGTTGGACATTGACACTACTACTAAAGAAACTAGAAGCCTTAAAATGTGGGTGTACCGGAGAATACTCCGCAATAACTGGGTCGACAGGGTCCGAAATGAAGACGTCCTGCTGCGCATGGGCAAGGATACGAAAATTATAAAAACAGTTAAGATACGTAAACTGAAATACTTTGCTTATGTGATGCGACATCCAAAAATATACGGAATTCTTTACCTTATAATACAAGGCAAAATAGTAGGAAGAAGAAGGCCAGGCCGAAGAAGAACATCCTGGCTAAATAACCTTCAAGATTGGTTCCATAAGTCCACCACATCCCTATTTCGAGCGGCAGTCAATAAGGTTATAATAGCCAGAATGGTAGCCAACGTTCGGTAACGGACACGGTACTTAAAGATAAAGAAGTCACATGTTTATGTATTGATTTTGACCTGTATGGGTTTGCCAGTTATCCACATTTCGTACTCTAGTTTTTGTTGCTTTTATTACCTAAGAAATCGATAGTAAGCTGATTTGTTATTCGTTTACCTTGTGTTATTTGGGACTTTTTTCGTGGCTTGTTCCTTCCGATTTATAGTGGTTTAGATGTTTTGTTAAAAGCTATTTTTATACTTCTTAGCATGTTTTTCTAACAAGTAGTATTCTGCCACTCTAGAATTTATTTCTTGTTTTGTGTTCTTGTTCCTTGTGTACTCTATGATTTTTTCTCAATGTTTTCTTAACATGTAGTAATCTGCGATAATAAATCAATAAAGTTTCTTCTTCTTTTTTGTGTGTCTTACCCTTCTAGACCGTTGACGATCAGCCCCATGATTTGGACATAATCGAAAACCTTTCTGAACAGTGATATACTTTGTCTATACCATTGGCCATAAGGTCCTATAACGTCGGGCCCACGTTTCCCCGTATTTTACCCTGCATTATGGTGTGGTAGAAATTTGTATTTTTCGTTCTGAAGGTTGTATTTAAAGTATTCTACTTCTTTTGTTTTATGATGTTTAGTGTTTGTATAATTACTCTCCGCAAAACTCATATGTTTGTGACACGGGATTCTTAACAGTGCGCGATAAACCAGTGCAGCAATATAATGTTAAATGAAATTTGGAGATATTTACTTATGAAATTTGGAGATATCTACTTGTTAAAACGGTCCTCTGGTCTTTTGGTCTGTTCTATTTGGTACGCAATTCTTGTTGACATTATCCATTTCTTGTTTATGTGACTTATAAGTTATTTATTTGGCTTGACAGGTTCTACAATATCTTTTCTTACTTTTAAGGGAAGCTGTGTTGGTGGGTTTTTTACTCACATCGAGCCATTTTGTCTTTCTGACATTCAATTAGACCCATTGACAGACTGTGCTCTGCGGTTTTTATACCAGCTTCTGTAAATCTTCCATGCTGGTAGCACTGTAATCGTATCGTCGAGATACTTTAGATTGTTTATCACAACACCCCGAACGATTACTCTAATGTTTTTATTATTAAGTGCCTCTTTTCTTCGCATATAGATTGAACAGCAAGGGAAGAGGATGTATCTCTGTCTCATTCTTCTTTTTATTTCCAACTTGTCGTATGATATTTAGGAAGAATAATTTATCTTCCTTCGAGTCGGAGCGAAAAAGGAGAAAATGTATCAAAAAAATTCACACAATGTAAGCCAAGTTTATTTTGTACACGTACACTACCTTGAACCTATATTTAAAATAAAAATAGAAACACCATCCACGTCATTTCCGATTCCACAAAATAATTCACGTTTACTATACCACAATGTTAACTGACATTTACACATTAAATAACAAATTATTCCACTTTTTAGGTTTTTCTCCAATGAATCATTTTATAATTAATTAAAATCTCTAACTCTTAATACAAAATAATTTTATTATTGATTTAAATTATTTAATTGTTGATTTAATAATATTTATTTGGAGAAATCAAAAGTAAATAAAATTATTTAAAATATCTCTAGAAAAAATAGCATCTTTCTGTCATCTGTAAAGCAGCTGTAATAAATAAATAACTTTATTACTACTTTCCATTTATACATTTAAGTAGTAATGATAAGAATAAAAAATAAATTTCTACTGTGCGAAATATGCTCTAAACCGAAATAAAAAAAAACTGTGTAAGTAAAATTAGGTATTTTTTTTTGTTTAATTACGTCGTATAAAAATTATACACAAACATTAGTCAACATAGTATGTTATGTTATTTAATAAGAAAGTTTTTTTTTGGGTATTTTGCAATAATTAAAATTTAAATATAACCTTCGCCTTATTTTAAGAAAGAGAAAAAGCCGGAATAAACAATACCATCCACCAACGACTTCCTTCCTAATTAAAGTCATTAAATTTTACTTTAATGATAATTATTACACTTTTACTTAAATTTGAACTTACTTGGGTTAAGCGAGTACGCTAACTTTTTGACAAAATTTGATAAACGCACAGCAATAATAATGACTGGAAATCCAACTAGCTCCACTGGTAATTCAAAGGCCTGCTGTTGTTGCGCTATTGCTGTTGGTGCTTCCTGCAGGATAAAGACGCTCACAAAAAAACAGGCAAACGCACCACTAAATAATCCTCGCAACTTCATAATTGTACACTAATTCTATGACTAAGTTCCAAGAGAAAATAAGAAGTTCTTTGGAGTGTTTAAACTACGTTATGTTATCGGTGAAAGTTACTTAAGCCACCACTCCCTGCATTCGTGGTAGGCTACTACTCATGTTACTTTATCTGAATATTGATACATTTTTATTTCGTACTAGTGTCTCCATGTGGAATATGAAAACGAAAGTTATTTCTATATAAAAATTCGATGCACTAATTAATTTTCAAATCTGAGCACATACAAATTGCATTTAAATGTGTCCTTAATACATTACGAGAAACAAAAATTTCTAAAATTATTACGTAAATATTTTATACCATCAGGACCGCAATAACGAAATTTTGCGCCCGGTGCAAAGGTTTCAATTGGCGCCCCCTATAAAGAAAAACAATTTAGTTATATTAGTTAAAAAACGGAATAAAATCAAATATTTACCAAACAAAATTTAAAATTTGACATTTTTAGCCTTCAATGGAGCAACATTCCTAATTAATTCTTCATTCAAAGTTGATAGGTGGTTCCAGGCACATGAAAGATCTTAAATATTTTTATACGAGCCTCCATTTGTTAAAAGATCGTTCACGTGAAGCTGAAGTAAAGGAAATTGGTAAAAAATGCGGTAAGCAATGGTCATGTTTGGGAAGCTCAAAACCAAACCAAAATCAAGGATTATTTGTTATTGATTTCTCTTTTCTGTACGATGTTTTATACTTCTCGGAACACTCTGTCTAAATCTACGTTAAATAACATTGGGGAAAGACCGTTTACTTGTCTGACCCCTGTATTTACTAGAAATTATTCTTGCCTAAGAATTTTACTATGTCAGTGTATCTTTGATGATGATATTGTTTACTTGTTAATAGAATACATATATATTTACGTTTTATAAGCTATCATCTTTACAAAAACATCAATAATATTAAAATTAGTTATTAGAGGCGCCCCCTGCATCTGGGGCCCGGGGCCGCCGCCTCCTTCGCCCCCGCCTTATTGCGGCGCTGGTACTGTACCATAAAGACTTAATTTACTACTTTGCTCGTTAGAAAACGTTGGATTATTTTTTATTTAAACAATTTAAAAGATGAATTGTCATTATTAGCTTGCCTCAAGTTATAAAATCAACTAATAAAAATGTTAATTGCAACATGAAATATATTAACGACCACTATTCCAATATAGAACTTGATTTTTTTGCTTTTTGAAATTTACACATTGTGGTAATGGTGTAAAATAATTTTTTATTAATCTAAATTATGAGCTTTTATAATGTTTTTAACTTTTATTAATAACAGGTTTAACAACTAAAGATTCGCTCTCCTAATATATTATATAGGACACTTATTATCCTTTATTAGTTAACCGTCAACGGCACATATTAAATGGCACATTTCTATATTTTTATTACTCTAAACAAGTTTTTTCATTGCCAGAATTGCTGTACTATACATTCCGGAAGAACATTTTTATTACAGAAATAATTAATTTAACAGTGACTATAAATTTATTAATTATTTTAAAACATAATTATATTATTTCATATAAATTTTATTTAATGAATTGCCACTATAATAAGGAAAATTCTACTTAATAATTATTTATTATTACTATTGTTACTTTATTGTACAACAACATGCATAATCTTTAATCATGGTTTAGGTGGTCAAAAAAAAAAGATAAAAACGTATATAATCATGAACGTTAAGGAGGAAGAGGAGAAAGCTGCACTTAATGAACGTAGATTAAATTGCCTAAATATCCCTAAATTAAAATGATAAGGCTGTCAGGATGAAAGAATAAAAGTAAGGAGTAATAAGTGCAATGAAGGACAAAAAGGAAGGTTAGAAGAAAACTTTAAGGAATATGGTGAAAAAATGAAGATGAAGAATTGGACAAGAAAGAATATTTGCCAGATGACTCAGATCATTAACTAATCATAGTCGAGACAGAAGTTATGGGGAACATAATGGAAAGAAGAGAAAGTTAAGGACTGGACAGTCAGGAATTGAGAAATGTAGGAGGCATTTGAAAAAGTAGATAAAATAGTGAAAACATGAGAAGGCATGGATAAAAATAAAAATTGTAAAAGAAGGCGGCAACGGATGAAATGCAGGTTACCCTCGGAAGAGGTGAAAATAAGATAAATAAATCAATTCATATATTTTATTAACAAATGTGAAACTAAACAGAGTAGATATGCTGAAAATGTAAAATTGCTGCTAGAAACCTTCTGCATTTCTTCCAGGCTGGTCTGTTTTTTTATTTTCCAGTGCATGGTTGGAATGGAGTTGTTAATTTGGGTGCGGCCCAAAATTCTGAATCCCAAAATCCCGACTAGTAAAATCCCGAATGCCTAAAATCCCGAATGCCCAAAATCCCGAATGCCTAAAATCCCGAATGCTTAAAATCCCGAAGACCCAAAATCCCGAATTAGTTGGATACTAAAATATAATTTAGTGACACTTGCTTTTTCTCACTGTTTCACGATATCACATTTCTGCTTATAATTTCTGCTTATAATGCAAAATTTAAGTTTTAAATTTTTTGTTTCTTTAAAAAAATCTGATGTTGAATTTTGTTGAAATTTATGCTGAAATAATTCCACCAGTGACCATATCACCTTTGACAAATATGTCTCTACAACACTGTAACTTAATGAAAATAATTTCATTGACAATGTTGCTTAGCAACGAAAAACAATGAGTTCTTAAAATATTATTAAATTCTAAAAAA
>JARJDX010089422.1:0-21116 GCA_030264735.1 Gymnusa sp. GC000175
GTTTTAGTTTAATGCGTAAAAGTCATTCACATCTGGAAATACATAGTTAATCAAAATAAATCATAGTATGCTTAATAAGCAGAAGCGGGGGAGGAGCGAGTGGTGAAGTAGAAATGGTCCGTGGGTTGTGAACCCTATGCTGTGTGGTAAACAAGTTCGCCCCGGTGAGAACACGTGCTAGCTCATGAATAGCTCGTTAGTGAGGATCTCCATCTGTAATTAGTGCTCATTGGACACCGCAGATCATAGATGCGGTAACATGGAATTTGAGATTACTAATATACCGTGCTATATCATCCCAACGTAACAATTTCAATGTTATGATTTACTAACAATTAAGCTATTTGTAGTGCTTTTTAGTTTGTACTAGGGATTATTGTTACGATGGAATATTACAGGCAATAAATATAATATTGTAGATTTGCAGAGCTTTAGAAATATGGTTCTGCAAGTGAACTAGAGTAAAAAAACGAGACGATTACCTGGCATTAACGCACGTAATTTGGGTTAAAGCAGAGTAAAAAGTTGGAATTTTTGAATAGGCCTTAACAAGATTTTATTTATTTATAAATGTTAAAAGTTTCACAGGTATTAGTTGGTTTAAATTTTAAAACAGGCTTTATATGAAATATGTTTCATTCGGGACAAAAAAGGAGTTACAAACGCAAAATGTTTAAATAATTAATAATTTTAAGAAAAGCTAAACAGAGATAAAAGTATAATAGTTCTTTAAACCAGTTGCAAAACAAGTCCTTGTAAAACTTTTTCTACATTCTGTTGCAAAATTGTCGTATGTGCAATTTAAAAAAAAATTCTAAAACTTACTACTGCTACTGAACATTTTTGTCATGTTGCCTGTGTGTGTGTGTGTGTGTGTGGATAGCCATTTTCTAAGGCTAAACTAAGTAATACTCTACAGTCTATACAACACGAAAATTTATTATTGTTTTTATAGGATCTGGAACTGTATAGTTGTTGGATAAAATCGGTGAACCGAAATTAGAAGTTTAATCGTATAATTTTTTAGTTTTTTCCAGATATTTCCTAGAGAATAAATATTTAAAAAGTTTATATGATTTAAGGAAAATCCTACGACTTTTATCTAAAACAGCTTTTTTATTGGGTGAAGTTTTTTCGCTTACAGGAAAGTTGAGTGGAGAATACTCCAATTTTATTATTAGTTTTGATAAATCGGCCATGAAAACAATATATTGTTTCACTTTTAAAGAAAAAAAGGATAAATTACCATTCAAATAGGAATTCACACAAAAAGGTTGTCCTCCACCCGACTTTCCTGTAAGCTTCTTTTAGTTTCATTTACGAAGTAAATGAAAGTATAGTAATCGCGAAAACCTCGATTTTCGAAATCGAGATTTTCGCGAAAATATTCGTTTTTGCTGTCCTCTCTACAGCGGCTAATCTGATGGGCCTTAAAATTCATATTTATCAGATTCCAGTGACTTTCGGCTGAAATCCACCAACCGGAGGTGGTAGGTTTTTCGGTTTTTTGCAAATATTTCAAAAACTATCAAGTATGTTTAAAAAACACATGAGTACAAAAGTGTTTAGAATTAAATTTGCAACAAATTTTGTTCCTATCATTTTTTTAAATTTTTACATTTGAAGAACTCATCCTTTTTCGTTGCTAACCAACATTTTATTAAATTTATTCCCATCAAGTGGCAGACATATTATCATTATAATCAGTTGACAATTATTCAAATAAGGTTATATATCATTCAAAAGTAACGGATGTCACTATCAGAGTTATTGCCAACATACATTTTACAATAAAATGAAGTTGCAGAGACATACTACCAACCTAATTGGCTAATAATAAATGAAATATAGTTATGTTAGTTAGAAGTCCTGTATTTTCTTCAATAATTATTTTAGTTTTAATTAAGATGCTTAACTGCAACTTTCATACCACCCCATCGGGGGTCGTTCGGAAGATCTGTGTGTAATTTATTTCTTATTTTTAGCGATTCAATCGTTTCTGTTTGCATAACCTCTTCATTCGAATCTTTTATTTAGGGCTATTATTACTTTACCACCTTATTTCTTTGCTTTTTCGTCATATAAGGTGTAGCTTATTATTGAGTATTCATGTTTCTGCTGTTCTTAAATGTCATTTAGTTATTGTATTCTTTGCTCTATCAACCGCATTAATCACCGGTCTAAAACACGTCTTATAAATTCTTACTTTACTTATTATACTTATGTGTTTATTACTTCCTATTATATATTGTAAGCATAACAATATTAGTGCTGATTTTGTATTTTGTGCTTTTCTTTCCTTCTTCTGATCTCTGATACTTTTAATGGTTGCTCCAAAATATTTAATTTTCATTACTTGCTATGACAAGTTTACATCTTCGTAGCTCTTTTGACACAGTATGGGATTTTCTGGACATCTTCTTCTTTTTCTTCAAATTCCTTACCTGTTCCGGATGTTGGTAACCATTTCGGCAATAATAACTTTTTTAATCGCTGCGCGGAAGAGCTCTGTCGTGGTCATGCCAAACCATGTTCTTAGATTTTCGAGCCAAGTTATTCTTCTTCTTCACGCTGTTCTCTTTCCTGCGACTTTTCCTTGCAGTATTACTTGCAGAAGGTGAAATCTGCTTTCATCCCGCATTATATGGCCTAGATATTGCAATTATCTGCATTTTATGGTGTTCATTATCTTCTTCTCTTTTTGTATTCTGCGGAGTAGCTCAGCATATATGCATGCAAATTAAAATTCAGAGCAAAGATGATAGAGCAGGCAAATCTTTTAAATATCTACGAGTAATTATAACCAGTGAACAGAATGTCAATAAAGAAGTTAAAGTACATGTAATAAAAGATTAAAAATAACTGGCTAATCTAATGACATTACATAAAAAAACAAGTTCATGCATGCAAGACGAAAATGTACAAGGTAATTGACTTATTACTTACAAACTCGAGCAAACGCATTCAAAACAAAAAAAAACTAATTAAAACAGTTGAAATGAATACCTTAAGGACAATGATGGGAAAAACCAGATTGGTCCATGAAAAATGAAGATGTACGACAAGTATGCAAAATGGAAAATATCGTAAAATTAGCCAAAACCAGAAAAAGAGAATGGAACAATCACTTCAGCAGAACAAAACATAAGAGTAATATGTATAGTAAGGAATCTAAAACCAAAAAACAAAACGTAATCCGAGACGCCTATCACAAAAGTGGCTTAAAAAAAATCTATAGAAAATCCCTAAGTAAAGAGCGTAAAGAATTACTGCCAGATGCCTCTATAAAAGAAGAAGATATAAATTGTTATGTTGTTTGGAATATTCGTTTGGTCTGTAAAGAAGACACTAATTAATGGTGGCCAGTTCTTATTTGGGGGACCTTAAAGCGTGGATAACTGATAAAGCTTTAAAAAATTCCATTACAGATAAAAATGTATAGACTATCAAATGTTATCAAGTTTATGCAACCTTCCAATCTGATCAATTTTCTTGCGGTTGGCGTTAGAAACTCTCCTAAATTCTGGTATATTTATTCGTGACAGGCTTGCCAAAGTCTTACTTTCCCCATTTTCTTTGTTTATGTTTATGGTATATGTTTTGACATAAATTTGTTTTTAAATGGCCAACTTTTGGCGTCCCTACAGAGCGGCATACAAATACATTCTTAGAAAATCCACTTTTTTGGCGAAGTTTAGTTCTAGAAGAAAGAGCCCCTACCTAGAAAGGCGTAACTACTACTTTCCCCATTAGGTCATGTCTTGGGATAGCCTTTGCCTTGGTATGTATTTGGCTGGTTCATCTTGGTACATGTCGAATTTTCCACTTTGCAAAGCTTGTGAAGATAGTATCTGATTGGCGTGTCCAATAGTATACAAGAGACCAATCTTATTTTAGATTTTAGGAGGCATAAGAGCTCTTTGTCTCTCCTAACCAAGTGGTCTATGAACATTTTAGCCTGCCTTTAACCTTGACTAATGTGACATTGTACATATTTATGTACCACAGCTCTAAAAGGCATCAGTGCTGCTTACTTTGCAAGTTCATCAACATACACGTTACAAGGTTCGATTCAAAGTCTATGTCATACTAGTGAGCCGTATGTGATGATTATATTACAGCCAGTATATTATTTTAAGTTTAAGCCATATTTTGCCAAAGAGGCAACTCATAGTACCACTGTTGCGTTTTATCCAGATGTACATTCTAACTAAGTTTCCTCAGATAGCGCAATTACCTGCTCTTTTACTTTAGGATCTGTAATGTTGAGCTTCCTTCGGTTTGTAAAAGGTATAAAAACCGTTGAGTCTTTCTGCTATGGCTATGGTGTTTAAGGAGTCTTGAGCTAGCAGATGGTTCGATATTATCGTATTTCTCGTTATGTTCTCGGCATATCCTAGCTAACTATATCATTTACTCGCTAAGGTATTTAAGAGGTCATCAATCGTTAAGCTGTGATGACCATTGCCGATTTACTCCCCAACCAGTAATTTTACGGTTTTCCAGTACAGATTTGATATATTTTATGATGTAAACATTATTCCCCTACTTAATGCCTCATTTTTCTGTAGTTTTAAAAGTTGCATTGTCGAAAGCTCCCTCTACATCTATGAAGATACCGACAACCGAGCGCAATCTTCTGCAGTATAGACTCTATGTCTGTGCTAAGCATATACTGTTGATTTCCAGGGATGATAGGCAAATTGCTGCCTTTGATTAGGGTTTGCTTTAAGAGCTCCGCATGTCCATATTCTTTCATAGTGTTTTAAAGGAATGAGGTGAGTATGAGCCGATAGAACTTCGATAGGCTTCATCAGGGTGCCGCCAACCCGCTTAAGGGATAAATATTACCCTGGCCTCTTTCCATATGTTAAGTACATAACTCAATGCGAAACTGATTTTGTATATCTCCTGCGAGTAATGGGCAATGATTTCTAGCCCCTGCTGCAATAGTTCAGGAAATGCCTTCTGTACCTTGAAAGGCTCGAAGTTATTGATTATTTATTTAATTTTGGTTCTAGTAAATATTTCGCCTGCCAGTCTTGGTTTACTGATTTAATTAGCTCATATTTTTACTTTCAAGTAAAAGAAAGTTTAGTAATTGCAAAAATTTTTGAAATCAAGATTTTTACGGAAATATCCGTTTCGGACTCCCCTCATTCAAGAATAGTTGTTTTCGAAGTAGGGTATATCTGACTGTCTGACTGGCTGTTAGTGTCCTCTCTACAGCCCAACTAAATTAACAACAAATTTTGTGCTTATCATTTTTTCTAAATTTAACATTTTAAAGACTCTTCCTTGTTCGTTGTTAAGTAACGTTTTATTAAACATCTAGTAGCAGAGACATATTGTCATTAAAATCAGCTGACAATTAATGTAATATGTTATATATCAATCAAAAGTGATTGATGTCTCTATCGAAGTTATTGCCAACATACATTTCACAACAAATTGAAGTTGCAGAGACATACTTTCAACCTAATTGGCAGATAACTAATGAACGAAATGTACAGCTTGACCAAGTCTAGCTGGCTGACAACTTAAAGATGCGCACAAGTATCACTCACTTGAAAGTGAGAGTGGTAGCGCTATCTTGTAGCAAAGTATTGTACAATCCCTGAAAAAGTATTTTTGCGCCTAAGGCCAGTAACACAATGCAAAGTTTGATAGAAAATTTTATTTAAAATATTTTTTCACATGCCAATATAAACTGGTCAAGCTGTAGTTATGTTTCTATTAAAACTAAAAGTAACGAATAGATTTTAAATTCGTAAATGAAAGTCGTGTGTATAGATGAAATACGCAGTTTTCAGAGATATTTTTTCCGTTTATACACTTAGTGAACATGAGTGTTACATATTTATATAATTTTTGCGTAACGTTTTTTAATGGTTCTGCATTTATTCCTCCCGGTCCGGGGATCTTCCATTTTTAAGTTGTTTAATTGCGTTTTTTTACCATTGTTATTTATTTCTTCTCCATCTATACGTATGCATAACTGAATTTGTTGAATTTACTTTGACCGATTTTCAAATACTATGAACTTGTAGTGCTAAACCCATTGGCATTATAATTATAATCAACTGAAAATTAATAAAATTAGGTTTTATATCATTCAAAATTGGCGGATGCCACTATCGAAATTAATGCCAACATACTTTAAACAAAATGAAATTGCAGAGACATACTGCCAACCTAATTATATGCTAATTTATGATTTATGATATATCTTCAATTTGTAAAAAAAAAAAGTTGTGTAGTAACCAGACCATTTTTTTTCAAAGTTTTCATAGAAATGTTTATTACTATAAATCAAAAATTTTATTTTCATTTTGTAAAAGAAATGTGTCCGGATTTAAAATCATATAAAATAATAGGTTACAAGATTATTATTGCTAAAAAGAACCCTGCATGTACAAAAATAGTTTATTTGATAAACATGAATTTGTTCTGGACTCTTCAGATATTAAAAAGTAAAGGCAGGGACTTAAAACGAAGTGACAAACACTAAATGTGCGAAAAAGAGTAGATAATATTCTTCTATAAAATTTAAATGAAAATCTTAAAAAAATATTATTACTTCTACGTGATTTAGAAAATCCCTATTTATTCATTTATTAATCATGTTTTATTATCAGGGTTTTGAAGAAGTTAATATAAACGGATCGGCTCTTTATTGACCTGGTTTTTGGTCACAAAATACAAATGCTAAAAATTTAAATATTTTTTTTTTTCTTAAATAATTATATTTACTTGACCCATAAATTTGGACATATAATGTAAAATATAAAGTCCGTTAAATTTTTACTTACATAATGTAAAGAGCATCATTAAGACATAACTCACATAACTTTTTAAAAATTCTAATATTTTACTCAGTTTCTTGTGGAATTATACTAAAGATTTATATTACATTTTTACTTAGGTGGTTTAGATTTAAATATTAAAACCCACATAAATATATACCATGGCTAAGAAATTGTTTTGGAATAAATAGGGCTAACATAAACAACCCTCGAGCAAAATTCCATATAAAATGGCATAATAAATAACAAAATTATGTTCAGATTTGGTCATTATGGGAGGTCATTGCTCGACACAAACTACTAAAAAATTCAAAGACAGCACCTCATCACCAAATTACACCCTTTGAATACGGCTAGACAGTCCGCGGTATCCGCCCATCCTTGATGATTCACTAACTGATACATACTTATCCTTTCGTTGCACTTTGTACCCACGCATGCACTTCGTCCCTCACAAAAATGCATTTCTTTATAAGCACTGTAAAAGCCCACGATAAACGATTATGCAGCGGTTGGGTTATAAATTATAAATTTCGGGGTTCATACAAATTGAAGTCAAACGTTTGCTGAAATATAAAGTCTCAAAATATACGCCGAAATTAAAACATTTTTTTTAATAAAGTTATAAGTTGAAAAATAAAATTTGTGAAGCGTGAAATTCAACTTTCTTTTACTCATCTTGTTTGTTAACTTATTTCACTAAATTCATCATTTTCCGCTCCACATAATCGCAAACTCCATTTTTTTCAATTAGTTGTTAATTACTTGTACGTTTTTATGCTTATAAAAAAGGAATTTATTTGAATATATTTCACAGAAAATTGTCGGGGTACATTCTGATTTATGGGATAAAGGGCGTACGTAGAAAAAATCTATTATGTTTGTGCGCCTGATGATAAAAAGCAATGTAAAGATCAAACGGTCGCTTTCCCGAGTTAGAAAAGTTACCTACATATGTGAAGGGTACAGTGGTTGAGACAATGACGAATAGACCCTAGAACATCCTTGTTATTTTGTTCCTCGTATCTACTTATCGATGATACATTTCCCATGATCGATAACACGTTCTCTGAATACGGCGATAACGTTGCTTTTCTCTCTTACATGAAAGACAAATACCGTAAAGATTTATTCACCATTATTATCTGTAGGAAATGGTGTAGCTAGGTCATCGCTTGACTTATTTAAAATTTCAGCCATTTTACAACCACCCCAAATACAGCTATCATAATCTCCAACACGAATATCTGTGAATATTAAAATTTAAAACGAAAAATAATTTTCTAATGATATGATGCGATTATTATTTCACTTTATATTTTTTTACTTTCCCTTAAGTGAAACTAGATTAAACGAAGAAACGGCTATGTCTCTGAAATCAGGACACTTTTAAACTAGAAAAACTCAGACACTAACGACCGCTTAAGAAAAGTTTCTCTGCAAGTGAACAAACACCAAATAATTAAAATGCAATCCATATCTTTCTAAATGGTACAAATATACGACCCAACCAATGCATCTGATAACGAAGAAGTAAAACAGCTATATGAAGACATCACAAAAGCAGAGCGGAACGAAAATGCAAATTTTGTAATAACAATGCTTTTAATGCGAAAGTAGGCCAAAATATATATAAAGGCGTTCCAAACATTGACAAGTTTGGATGGAAGAAAGGAAAAGCATTTTGCATGAACACATTCCTCCAGAACTTTTTCCCTAAAATAGCCTGCCTTTTATGACGTTCCCATTCAACATTTAATAATTTAATGTATATATTTGACAAAAGCTTAATTGATTTAGACATTATTGTACTAAGTACATCCATGTGCAATCCTCATATATTCGGTTTGAAAGCATTATGTTGCGGTGGATACTAAACACTAAAGTTTAAAGAGGCGGTTATGTCGAGGAACTAGTTTTTGCTGCAGGGTAACGGCAGGGAGTAAGATATTTTATTGCGTGTGGACGATACGCACTATCTTAAAAATTTGATAATTTGTAAATGATTCGAGTTCCCAAGAAGCATACAAAGGAATGATGATACTCTTTTACATCATATTACCAGTGTACGAAGCATCATAAAAGCTTTGAAGCAAATTACAAAAACACCGCCTTTTTTTCTACCGCCGTTGTAGACACAATATAACAAAAATAAAACTTAAAAAATTTCTTTGTATGATTTAAAATACCAACTATAAGTATTGAAAAAGGAGCCAAGATTTAATTTTACAAATACTCTCTTGAAGCGCAACTTTACGGATATAAAAAATTTTAACACAAAATTTATTGTCAGTTGGTTATTATTAAAGATAACTTGATAAGAAAAAAATAATACTACAAAATAGAAACCAGCTTCTTGCTACATGAACAGTTTTTTAATAAAACAAATAAAAACCATAAATTTTTAATTAGTACTGTTTTTTAATTAAAAACAGAACAGGTGGCAAAAAGCTGATTTATATGCTGTTCTGAAATTTTTTTGTTTCATTAAATTATCTTTGATAATAACCGAGTAAGATCGAATATTGTATTAGAAAATTTAAAAAAACTAATAATAAATAGTAAAAAATGGGAAAAAGTCGCTGTAGTGGGAATACAATAAATAATAAAATAATAAAAAATCAAATCCTTATCATAAATTATAAATTTATAAGACGAAATTCAATTATTATTTTTTTTTAAATGTGGGGTATCTGCCTCTTAGGGTTAAAGAGCATTTTGCTTAACAAACACAAGTAAAGGCAAATGCTCTTTAACCTTTAAAATTTAAGTTTTAGAATTTTATGAAAAAAACAATGCCATTTTTCCATGATTAACTGGACAATTGTACAAGAAGTTCTGAAAAGAATTGATGAGACTTAAACAAAACACTAAAATAAAGAATCCAAAAAGTAAATAAAAACTTGTGTAAAAACTATTTACTTTTGAATGAATCATCGTCACCAACTTCGAGCTTCTGTTGTTACTGGATCCAATCCTGGGTAACCATAACACAATTTTATATAGGCAGTTTTTTGCATCGTTTTTTACTTTACACCACCTTGTTCCTGGAGATCATCTGCTACCCTGTGGTTTTCTTGAACAAACCAATAGGTCAATAGGTCTTCTACTAATGTGATATCTTTAGATCTTCTGCAAATATGCCCGGCACATAACCTGATTGTAATGACTTGCCTAATTGGTACCAGAATTGACCTCAAAGCTTTCTTATTAAATATATCCACTAATTACTCGTTGTTCATAGAGTCCATGTCGTGAAACTGTACATAAATATTGGTACAGTAATGTTTGTGAATAGGTAGCTTTAAAGTTGTAATTAGGTTATAGAAATATGAGAAAAGCTTAGTTGACCAGCACTGGAGGTCGTCCTAAATCTTGGCTTACACAGTTAAAGTTATTGTCCCACTCAGTTGCGACCATATGCTTCGTAATGGGACCCGTTTATCAAATTAAATCCACTCTTCGTAATGCTTGGCATAGAGTTTAAGGCGGCTCTAGTTGGATGGTGCAATGAAATAAACATCACTTAAATAGTTAAGGACCCTTAAAAGGTAAGTATTGATTAAGTGTAATCGGTGCAATCAGGCCTTGGTCTTTGATTCATTCTTGGACTCAAATTAAAATCTGACTTTTAGATGTTAATATAGGCTTTTTTGCATCAGTGCGAGATCTGACAATATCATTTTAATCTTAAGCATACCAATGCTGACGTCTAGCCTCTTCCCTGTCTGCAACGCTGGCAGCTTATATCACAGGTGAACGTACAATTTAAGGTAAATTTGGAACCATTCAAGTTAAATGATTATATATCTACTTCAGATAGAAGAAGGTTTTGCCCAAAAAACTCCACGAATAACAAATAAATTGGTTGCAAAAATTGACAATTTT
The DNA here is from genome assembly GCA_030264735.1 of Gymnusa sp. GC000175. Classification (NCBI taxonomy): domain Eukaryota; kingdom Metazoa; phylum Arthropoda; class Insecta; order Coleoptera; family Staphylinidae; genus Gymnusa; species Gymnusa sp. GC000175. Next base: position 10,695 of record JARJDX010089422.1, read on the forward strand.
TCCTGCTAATGCATAGGTTGGAATCGGCTGCTCAGATTGATTCGATGTGAATAGTTTCTTAAGTTAAGTTACAAGAGCTTTAACGTTTAGAAAATTAATCGGACGCCAGAAAACTTTACTTTACTTTAACTGCTACTTTTGAGGTTATGTGATGATAGACTGCTTATAACAAAAGTTTCTCTGAAATTCTCTTCTGTCCGCACCTCGGACTAAGAACTTTTGAACACGTCAATGACTTACAGGCTTCAATCAGGAAGATAGGGGACACGTTCTTGTCCACTACAGCTTCCAAGACACTGCAACCCGTTGATGACTTTAATATTTCCAATCAGTAAATTATTACAAGCAATCCCTTGATAGACTGTTACTGTGAAATCCTCTTCAGCGTCCTGAGTTTCTTTACCTGTTCTCTTTCTCGGAAGAGTTTCTAAATTTCATAAAAATATACAAAATTAATTAGCAAGCAAGCCAGCCACAACATGATATGACTAGTATAAAAGCAATTTAAAAGCAGTCAGCAAAAAAACTATGCTATGATAGGGAAATAACTAAAATTACTAATTTTAATTTAAATAATTAAATTAGAAATACATACCCTCACAAAGAAATTAAAAATTTAAGTTGGATCTTATGATAATCTAAAAAAAAATAACGCCTGTCTAATTAGTAAGGAAATATTTTATTTACTATTTACCCAAATATTTTATTTAATATTTACCCACATTAAAGATTAATCCCACATTTAAGTCAAGGAAAGATGTAATTTAAAGTGCTACAATAGAGAGCACTAAAATTTGTAACATAAATTAAAATAATCCAAATTGAATAAGTGCTAGGAATTTTATCACTTGAAAACGTAAAGTAATCGTTAAAATCATGATAAGGTGTTTATCATGCTCCAAGTCACACCACACATGGATACACTGTCATTAATTAATCAAGGTTATTTATTTGTCCACAGACTGTTAAAAAAATATACACGGGGCTTGCCGCAAAATATCACTCCGATGAGGAAATATATTATATTAAATTGGTTACAGGTCAAGACGCCCTGCAATTAACCAATAAAACTGCCATTAATAGCAATAAAAAAACGTTGCGGGTTAGATTACCTACAAAATCATATGTGGCACCAATTTGCCATCGTCAAAGGTTTATTATGAGCTCTAAGCGCTTCGCCTCAATATTATCACGCAGCTCCTTCAATCACGCGCGCGAATTTTGTAAAAGAACAGCGGCGTAACAAAAATATTGACAGAGGCGTAACAAAAATATTTTGTTACACAGAATTAGCAATAAAGAATTTTGTAAAATTATGAAAAAGTTTTGTTTTAGTGATCGAACCCACGAACTAGTGCACATACCTAAACCACTTTGATGCACATTTTAAGAAACCTACCATAACTCCAAGAGCTTTACGTAAAATATTTTAACCGTTATTGTAATCATCCTGCATTACACAGGTGACAATAAAGACTTATAAGGTTATTAGGTTAAGATACAGATTTATTAAGTAGAAATCATTACCACTAAATTAAACAAAAGAAAAGAAAATAAGATAGATTTATAATAAAAAAAATTAAATATTTAACGTATAACCTAAATACACGAGAAAATTAAAGAAATATAGTTGGAAAAAGTTTTATCTGATTTTAAGCGAATCGGTCGATTGTTTGAAATAAACGTCCGGAAAAATAATTAGTTGCTGCGATATTTTAATTAATATCTACTCTCTTGCCGTGTTACTGAACGACATGCATATATACAACACCATCATTAATTCCAGCTAACTGCACTATTATAGCTTAAAACTCGTGCAGCGAGACCTAATTATATAACTTTTTTCACATTTGCATTTTTAAATTTGTAATTACAAACCATCCATGCAATTGAATGAAATTTAATAGAGATCAATGCAAATTTATTTAAATGAAGCATTTTAAATTGATTTTTCTGTTATATTTCCGATCAAATTCAAATTGAGTTAAATTTATTTTTATAAAAATTGAAATAGGGCAATTTAAATAAAATGAAACCACGCAATATATTTGTAAGGTAAATAAATTACATTTTCTAAGAAACGGCTTGCATAACATACACCCAATCTCGATGTTTATTTCAGGACTCTCTTCAACTAGTCTCTTATTTCTTGAAGTTGTTATGTTGTTTGAAACGTTTTCAAGTCTTATAAAAGTAGGTACTATGCTTACAGCAAAATTGCTTTTGAATAAAATAAAATAACTTTATTTGTGCGCCAACGAGCAATCGTCGAATTGCGATTGAAGATTTATTGTGAAATTCATGATGCTCTAAAAGTCTTATTCGGAGCTAAACCAATTAGAAACTAAAAGATTTACTCGTCTTTTATTATCACTTATTTATATGAATAAATTCTTTAAATTTTTTTAAATTTTGTTTTGAATAAAAATTAAAAAAAAACGCCATGTATGGTAAAAACCATTATTCACGCCTGACGAAATTTATCGGAAGCTTGATTTAGAATACTTTTTGTTTTTTAATTTTTTGTAAACCCAATAGTTGCTTATATGTTACAAAATAAAGACAGAAGACACATCGCACGGCACCGCGCCGCACGCCCATACACACACACACATTGCCGGATATTTGCACACAACCGAGTTCAGTATGCTACAGATGATAGACAAAAGAAATATAAGGTCATTAGGGTTTCTATCCCAAGAACCACCACTCTGGAATATCATGTACAATGATTTGTTAAAGAAGCATCTTCCCCAAGACATAATCTTGGTAGCTTTTGTTTACGGTTTTGCGGTGGTTATCGTATAAATAACACCTGAAGCAAAAGACAAATGCATTTTCGGCAGCCATAAATATCATAGCATATACGCTACTTGGGGGTGCAACTAGATGCAAGGCTACATTTCAAGGAGCACATCGTGGCTACTAGCCAAAAAGCTGCATAAGTAAATGGGGCGTTATCAAAAATAATGCCAAACATTAAGGAAGCTAAACAAAACAGAAGGCAAGTTCTAGCAACAGTTATCACATCAGTATTGCTCCAGTCTGCGCTTAATCAATGGGGTTGACCTTCTATCCCAGTACTATGACATTAATCCAGCGTTTTTCGGCAATAAGGGTAGATTCGTAGTATCGCACCATATCACAATATGCCGTGTACGTTATAGCACATTATACATCCCAGCCGCAGAACGAAGATGACCATATCCCAAGAGGACCATAGACACAAGGAAAAAAAGTAAAATCTGGAATGAAGAAAAGACTTACAGCCCTTAACAATAATGATGATTCCCGCAAGGATAGCTGAACCTACCGTTTAATACCGAACAGTAGTAGATGCATTTTATGTGCGACTAGAGAGGTCGGATACTATGTCACTCAACTTTTATCTGGACACGGGTGCTTTAGAGCGTACCAGTACAGATTTAACAGGGCTTTCTCTTTAGCATGTTTATACTACCATGATATAGGAGAAAACGTGAAACAAGTAACAGAAACGTGTTGAACTGTATACCTAGAAAAATCTTATTGCGACTAGCCTCCGAGTGCAGAAAAACATTGACAGTGGCCTTAAACGTCGTAGCAGGTACACTACCAATAGGATCCAGACAAAAAGATAATAAAGACTAGGACAAAATGGAGTCTGATAAAGCTATGGTAAAATAGATGGAATAAAAATAACAAAAAAGGGCTAAGAGTATCCAAACCTTAAAAATTGTGAAGAATATAAGCCACGAAACCTTGATTATTGGCTAATACAGGCGCTGAGTGGTCACGGATTGTTTGGAACCTGTACTAATAAAATGCAATTACCGAGAAAGACATGTGCGTATATTGAAATGAAGAGGATATCCCCTAACATGTGCTGTTTATTTGCCACAGATGAGACGAAATATAAAAAAAAAGAACAATGGAGAAAATCGACAGACACATAACACCAGAGAATAAAAATCATTGCTTCAAAATAAAACTGTAAGGCACACTGCACATATTTGTAATCATTTTTTAAGAACGCAAATACAAAAAGCAGCAGCGTTTGAGAAAACTGAGGCAAAACTTAAAAGCGACCTTAGAAAATTCCATCGGTTCCTGTGCACCAGAAAAAGCACAGAATAGGCAAAAGATAAGGGTTTTTGGCCGCTTCGAGTCAGGCACTACTGACGCATTAGAACCAAGCAGAGGGTGTGTCAATGACGATTTCCCTTACGCCTAAATAAAATTAGTCAAAGTAGTGTTTGCAACACTTATTGAAGAGGACCTCAACTTTTGTCACCCAAAGAGAGTACGTTGGTAGTAAAGGTAGCCATTTTGACCACAAATACTAATTATAAGCGATGTTCAACAACATAATTATTTTTGCTGGACCGAGAAAAATTAAAAATTTACTGATCCGTGATACGTTTTCGGTTGAGAAACACTGCTCTAAATTATGTAAGACTTGTGTTTAGCTATGAAGAACAAAAATATTTTGATTTAATCATGTAAGCTACTTATAGTATATACAGTTTATAAAACGATATACTTTAATAACATAGATTCAAATCGTAATAGCATTATATGTATTTGTTACATTTTATGAAAAATATTTTCTACATTTAGTAAGCATACAATATGATTTTATATTTGTGCACTATCATTTGAAATTTAAAAAATATATAATATAAATGTATGTAAATGAATGCACAAGTAATAATTCAACCTAATTACATGGAAAATAGACAAATTGAAAAAAACTGTTACAAATTTCCATTCACTGAAATGTATCGAATGCGAATTGGTTCATTATACGTACATACAAAATTACAGTATTTTCTATGCTTTTTCAGCAAATGTCCAATCATGGAATCAATGATTAAATTGAACAAAAAACAATCATAATATTGCATTCGTCGAACAAATTTAATGATATGAAAATCAATTGTAATTTACAGTATTTGGATGTTTATTCGTTTCTTTGTAAGTTGCACAAGTGGACATTGTATTTTATGTTCTGCACTTGCTTCTTTCGCTCCACATTTCAAAGATGTAAGTTGAAAGATCATAATCGCTTGTTTACATTTGTTTACATCTGTGGAGCGCAGACTTTATAGCTGCAGATATATGGAGTAGGTGCACGTCCTGAACCTGAAACTGGTGTATTTACTGAAGTGGCTACTTGCGAAATGTAATGTATCACATCAAAAGAAAGCGACAAAAAGTTTCTCAGATACACGGGACGAGTGTATACATTGCTGGATGTATATACATAACGCTCCAGCACAAATACACTCTGGATTGCTTGCTGAATTGAATGCCCTAAAGGAATATACACTTTTTTATTTGTAAATAAACAGTGTCCGCTTGGTAAAACTTTTCTAATATTTTAAATTGAAGAAATTTTTCTGTTTGAACTAATTTTATATTGTCATTTGTTACAAAATGCTTTTAAACATTATCGGAATTCATTTAACATAAAGTGGAGTTTGCTATAAACTTGCTGGTTTTATGAATACATTCGCAAAAAGTAGGACCTATAAATCGGTGTAAATTTTGACATAAACTGAAAATTCTTTCTCTTATAAGATTAGACTCACATCACAAAGTAAAGTTAAATTTTTCGGAGAACAATGGAAAATATGAATGTATACAAGACAAAGCTCACAATCTCTGTATACCAATGATATGATTTAATTTATTTTATTACAAGCATTTGCATTTTGAACGTAGAAAGGATCATAAACTAAATATATAGTCCAAGGATGTCGACCTTGGTTATTGCATGTAGGATATTAGGTAAATATTTAGCATAAAGGTTTAATAACGGAAATTTGTCTGCTGCCTTTGTCTGACTCTTCCTTGTAGTTATGAATTTATTCATGCAGTCGCCAGGACCTAGACAATATTGTCCTGTTTTATTTACCTAGAAAAACATTGAATTTCTCACTGATGCTTTAAAAGTATAAAACCGACAAACATAAAATCTGAATCTTAATTTGGTAATATTCTGCAAGATTTTTTATGCGCTCTAATTAAAATATGAATTTCTTTATTTCTTTTTTCCCAATTAAAAACGTCTCTGGTTATGCTTCCGTTATTTTTCATTAATTTTGAAGCCGCGCGTTCATTAGTTGGGATAAGTAATCAAAAAAAAAATGTTTTGCGGAAGTAAACAAGTTGCACTCTTATCAAAAAAAAATACTGAAAAAATAAATGAGGTGTTGAAGAGCGCGCGTCTTATTAACGAGGTACTTGGGACAGGAAGGCCGCAGGATAAGACCTCGCAGAAGAGGACGATAAGGATTCGTGGTTGGGACTGGCCTTCCTGCTGACTGGACCCTTAAACTAGCTTATATTGATCTGCAGATTTGATGCGGACTCAGCATCTCGATAGCAGTAAGGAAAAAATGGAAAAGAACTTATTTTTGGGCTAGTGTGTGCAAATAATCTAGACCGATATCCGATAACTGCTTTATTCCAATGGTCGGTGGATGGGGAATTATGTATTACGAGGAAATATCTACCAAACATACTTAAATCCTTGCTCAAGATTTATATCATAATTTTATTTTAAGATCTATGTGCTTCTTTTTCCTTTTTATAGTGTTTACATAAAATCTGAAAGAGTGCTACAATATAACTATAAAATAGTAGATTTATGTATTTACATATTCAGTTTTATTACGCTAAAAGTACTGAAGTAAATAAGCAAAGAATTTAATACAAAAAGTATACAATTCCTAAAAGCAAATACGTGGAAACGATGAAAATTGATATTTGGCAATATTTTTATTTTAAAACATTCGCTGTCAAATCCGTTTGGTCCAGATGTGGGTTCTCATTTATTCGCTCGCCCATCGACCAATTCATACTGAATACCTATTTGGCAGAAGCTTGAGCCAAAATCGTATGTTACGCAGCAGTAAAAATTAGATATTGTGTGGTGTAGAGCACAGTTCGTGTGCGAGTGGACGGCTGCTGTTCACAGACCGCATACTCTGATAGATGACCGCGTGCGGACTTTACAGCATTTTATTTATTGCTCATTTCATTTCGCTCCCTCTGCTGTCGTGATGAATGTCCTGCCATGTATTACCGTGTCACCGCAACAGAGGACAGCTTTATTGGCAGCTCTCGACCACTGTTACCAACTTTAAAGCTAAATTTATTCCGGTACGATTGCCTTTCTCGCACCCGACATATGTGATTGCTATTCGAAATTTTATAATCAGCGCCTCCTACACTTAATTATTCTTATTCTTTTTAATAATATTTTACTTCCTTTATGCATGTAAACATTTATATCTTTTTATACAACAATTAAAATTCTATCCATCACACAGAAGAATAAATTTTGGTATCTCTATAATATGAATTAGAAATACAGACCAATCGGAATTGATTAATAAACTCTTAACTGCGCAAATAGGTAGCCCAAACGACATTTTATATTTAATGGTGGTAATCCTGTGCAATTAATTATATGTTTGGATATTTCAATCATTGTCGGTCGTTGTACCTGACAGTAAAAGTTCATTTGTGTTTGTGTTTTTTTGTAACTTAATACTTTTATATGTGATTGATAAAATAATAAACAATATAAACCAAGATAAATTTTACGGTTTTCTGTTTCAAGTGTTGAGTCTTTATTCTTTATAGATCAGTGCTTCTTGGAGGAAATAATCCTTGGGAAATAAGACAATCTCAAAAAATTCTCTTTAATGCTGCACGTAAGAGCAGTAAGCGCTGTTGCCACATCCTGTTAAAAAAATCCCTATTATAACTCGTCATCGTGCAACTGTTTAATAAATGGCCATTTATTGTGTTATGCAAAACTATTGGGCCAATAATTCACCTTCTCGACAAAGCCACCCAAAGTCTAATTATGATCGGGTGTAAACAAGTTTTAAAAAAATTATACGTATTCTCTGTGACTCACGTTTTATAGTTTTGACTATTTAAATAACCTAACAAATGTAACCAAGCTTTATCAGACATAAAAGATAGATCTAATAGGTAATCATTATTTAGAATGTGCATACCCCATTGGCAATAATGCATACGTTGTTTAAAATCGCGTGGATCTAGTTTTTGCACAACGGTAACCTTGTAAGGGTGTATTTTTAGCTTTTTTGAGTGGTTTCTGGCAAGTTCCATAAGAAATACCTATATAAATAAGAAAAATACTTAGACTAAGTACACAGAAGGTTTTATATCAATATGCGATATGACGTATTAGTTTGCGAAGACAGTTTTTTGATGAATTTTTGTTAACTTTGGTACATTCGAGTTTTAATATCTTCTATAACTTCTTTTGTTAAAAGGCTAGGTTGACTTTTCTTTACAAATGCAATGCTTATTTTCAAAGCGATGCACAAAATTTTGTTTATGTTTAACGAAGTTTTTATAATGTACATTAAAATTTGGGAAAGCTTCAGGAAACTGGTCAATGCAAAATTGCAAGGATTATGTCCATAAACCATCTGCATTTTGCATGCCACTTCAAAATAAGCCATAAAAATAAATGCGTCTTGGTCACTTGTAAATAGCTTGCCTCTTATAATCTAAAATAAGAGGATATGTCATAGTATTTTAAACTGTGGGTAAAAATTACTATCTAACACTTTGATGGATACCTTGTTTAGCTCTGAAAAGAACTTGTTTTTTTAGTTTACACAGGTTACACACAAATGAGCTTTTAATGTCAGTTACAACGAACGCCAATGATTAAAATGTTCAAATAGCTGAATAATTGCACAGGATTACCACCAATAAATATCAAATGTCGTTTAGGCTGCCTACCTAAACGATTACGTGGTTAATAATCAATTTCGGTGGGTCTGTACTTTGCACAATGAAATTCTATTTCCATAACGCAAAACAAATGTATGATACAAAGAAAAATTAATATAGGCGTTTAGTAAATTAAGAGATATGTAATTTGTCATCATAACTACTTGATTGAGAACTCAGATGACAAAAGAAAAGCAATATGGTCAATTGTAAACAGAAATATCAAAAATAAAACAAAACAAAATTAAATGATCTAAATGGAATTGCGAATTTGGAAGATTTAAATAATTGTTTTGTTAACTTTGTACCAAGTTTATTAAAAGATTAAATAAAAATCTACAAGTGCAACATTTCAGCAAACGAAAAATCACTGTACTTTTATCGAACGACAGAAGAGGAAATCAGCAAAGTAGCTACTAAATTGAAGAATAAAAGAAGCTCAGTCTCGGATGAATAACCGATGTTTTTAATAAAAAAAAATAAATGTAATATAATAAAATCTCTTACTACATAAATAATAATTTAAATAAAAAGGTTCATTCCCAAAACCAATTGAAAAGGTAATTCCAGTGCTTTAGAAAGGCAACGTAGCTAAAGTATCTAGCTATCGACCCATTAGTCTTTTAAGGTTATTTTCAAAAATGTTTGAACAGATCTTATATAAAAGACTATACAATTTCCTAAATATAGGCTAATTATGAAGTAAAGCACCAAGGGATTTTTCTAAATGTAAAAAGTGTGGAAACATCCATTTTTTTAATTTACAAAACAGATTTATAAAAACCTAAATGAAACATTTATCAACTGTAGACTCTTTATGGATTTGACAAAAACCTTTGATTGTATAAATCACACAATATTATTTCAACGGCTTGAAAAATATGGTATCCAAAGTGCTCTACGGGGATGGTTTCCTTCTTATTTTTCAAAAAGAAGGCAAAATGTCGTTTAAATACCAGAGAATCTCCAATTCAGAACGTAATAACAATTGTGCCCTAGCGAAGAGTTTAGGGCTGTAACTTTTTGCCCTTTGTGTAAATGACATGCCAGACATTTGAGGACCTTTCTGTGGCGATTATTATGCAGTTATGCAGATGATATAATTCTATTGGTGTAATTCAAATTATATCCAAATCTTAAACAAGTGGCAAGTGTCTCTCTTTTATTAGACTGGTTTACCAAAAATAAGCTAATAGTGCAAAAACGGACTATGTTTTATTTAAACTTAATACCAAAAAACTTTCCTGCGCTTAAAAAAAAGAAACACCAAATTACTTGGGTACGGGTCAAAATCCCGACAATCATTAATCCCAAAAGGATGAAATCCCGAGAGTTCAAAATCCCGCCAGATCAAACTTCCGACAGAACAAAATCCCGACATTCTAAATATCGACAAATAAATAAAAGTTTACGAGGCCATTTGGATTTATAATAATTCCCGTAACTTAAATCGTGAGCATAGTTTTGAAATCTCCAATTTCTGGAAATATTTGTTTTCATCTTCAGTCATTGGACTTTTCCGCCTGAGATTGCTCCCGCAATGGCGAGCAAAACGTTGGCAACAACCAATAATATTACGCGACTTAAACCCGAAAGTAAGAAAATTTACATAGATTTAAGTCTTGAAAGCTTACATTCTAAATTAATGAAAAA
>JARJDX010089426.1:0-13570 GCA_030264735.1 Gymnusa sp. GC000175
CGTCACCATAACCACCCTCCACAACCTCCAACACTACAAACAACCTACAACAATACCAAACAGACATCCCTCTCAGTGTCTCCAGATAGACCTTAGTGTAGAGAGCTCAGTACGGTGAGGAGCAATTTCATTGATGTCATCAACCTTGTATTGTATTGTATTGTAAACAAGGGATCGATTGGCTACTAGCACCTTCCTGAACTGCGACCTTTGAGATCTATTGTTCAAAAACCCCACTTTTAATGGTTACTCAGGAACTCCAATTCATTTGCAAAATTTAGGATTTTCCTGGGTGGAATGCTTTGTACCATTGAAGGGGGTATGTTGTTCCTACTAAATTGAGCCTTCCTTTGGTGTGCTAAAGCGTCGCAATTGCATAGTAAGTGTTCGGCAGTATCCGCTTTCCTCTAACATAACCTGCACCTATCGTCCTAAGTTTTAACCAGTTTCTTGAGGTGGTACCTGACATTGTAGTGACCTGTTACGAGACCCGTGATGGTCCTTCAACCATTCCTGTTCAAGTTGAGAAACATTTTAGCTTTTTTTGAGGAGTGTTTTATGAAGAGTTTTGCTTGCCGCATTCCTGGCGTTTCCTTCCAGTGATTTTGTCTTTTTTGCCGAAATCACCAAGAATATTTTCTGCGCATATTATGACATAATCCGCGTAACAGAGAATTTTGATTTTCTTATATCCCATTTTGTATCCATTGTCAAGGCGTTTTTTTATAACTTCGTCTATTACAAAACTAAATAAAAACGGAGCGAGGTTCAGCTGGAGTGTGCTGTCTTTGTATATTGCTTCTATGGCCTAAATAATGTTTATCGGTATGTTTCTGTTGTACAGGAGGTGGACCATGTCTTAAATATGTCATGATTTGTCACAGTACAAACACAGCGTCCACATATAATCTACCCGTTCTAAATCCAAGTTTATTATCCTCTAACGACATCATCGAGTTATTATTGTTGGTAATAATTTTTTTGATTAGCTTAAGCATTGTGTAAACAGTATATAATGTAATTTTTTGTTTCTAGTTTTTCACCTTTCTTGTATAAAAGCATTATCGTACTGGTGTTTTATCGATCCGGGATTTGACGTTTTCTTAGGATCTTTTGCAGCAGGCTTGGTATGTCTTCTGCAAGGCGTTGGCCGATGTATTTTAATACATACTTCATTTTGCAGTCCGCCCTGGCCAGGGTTTTTCGTAATTTCAATTCCTCTTCTACGCTGACTTTTAAATTATCATGGAATTGTGGTATGTGCGTTGGTTACCTTTGAATAGTTTTTTGTTTTCCTGCCATTTAATTTTTGATATCTGGTTGGTTTTACGGAGTTCTGATATTTCTTTCCGTTCTTGTCTTATTATTTGCCACGTTTGCTTCTGGGCATTACAAAAGTCGCCTCCAGTTTCTTCGAGAAGTGTTTCCAATATTCGGTTTATAGCTGTCCCTTTAACAGGTTGGTTGGGTTTTGGATTATTATGTATTCAGTGATTTCGTGGTTTTCGGTGTATTTTTTCTTCACTTTTGGTCGAAACCATGGCGTTTTACTGATGCATTTGTAGCTTTGTGCTACATGTACCTCCTATAGTCACCTATATGTGCTCTATACCAGCCATTGTTTCTACAGTGGTTTGTAGATTTTCATAGAACACCCCCATCTGTTGATTTGGATTGTAATCCTTGGGGCTGTAGAGGACATATACTTTTCGTTGTTCTAATATGTAAGTTACCGAACACTATTCGTTCGGAGATATATTGGCAACTGTAAATATTTTCTATTACCTAGGTATTTCTTATAAATGAGTATGCCTTCGCCGGCTGTAGTTCTTTGTTCTTTATTTACGCCACTGTACAAGCACGTAGTTTCCATATTGCTTTTGTTTTTTTTTTCTTTTTTTTTCTGGAGTCCGCGAATATCAATGCTCCCGTCTTCGGTAACCTCCTGCTCTTTTGTGTGAAATGATTTAAGGTTTCAGGTAGCAGTATATATTATTTGTCGGTATTATTTTTTTTTCGTGTGTCGTCATCGTTGTGCCTCCCAAACTCTCCTCTTTTATTCGGGCTAGGGACCAGCAATAGCGCCTCTATGCTACTTGATCTATTCAGAAGCGCTGCAGGTAGAGCTTTAAGGTTTTTTAATGTATTGAATTGAAATATATGAATAAAGGGAGTAAGCAAAAATTAAATCCGTATAAGAAGTATACACGAAGTGAAAATTAAGAGTAAAATAGAACCAGTCTACGTAAGAAGGGATTAAATAAAGTAAAAAATATAGGAGAAAAAAAATGTTCTATCTAGAAAAAAATTAGAAGCCATTTTTTCTGAAAATGAAATATGGATCCAAGAAAAGTAGGAAGAAGAGAGTGTATACGATTACATCGAACAAAATTAAGGTATATGGATAAGGAAGTACAAGAACAAAAAAGAATAAAGTATAAAAAATTAAATAAGCTCGAAAAATACAAAGACCTGCTTTATAGTTCAATGGTGATGTCGAAATTTAAATTAAGAATCTGGAATAAGGCTGTTTTTGAAGTATGTAAAACTTATAGTAAGCCGTAGCAGTAAAACCTTTTTTTAGTGCGGGCATCAAACTGATTGGTCAACATGTCTGTAATTCTATTGGCCCAATTAATATCTTAACATATTTCTTCTTATAACATAATTCTTTATAACCTGTCTTTTTATGATGCCATCCATTATAATTGTAAAGAGCGTTCTGCTTCATAATTTCAAACAATAAGAGTTTAATCACAGACGTTACGGTACTGAATAGACTACACACCGGCAGCGATGGTTATCACCAATGGTACTAAGAGAAAAAAACTTGTTCAGACGCAGAAAGATTTGTAAAGGGGCTAAAGTCCAAAATATTAAATGAATAACTTCGGACACCATCAAACTAATAGAATAAAGAAAGAACATAGACAGATGTTCGTCAAGTTTTTCAAGGCTTAATAAACTAATATCGAAGCAAACTCGGAAAGGCAAACGGTCACACAATACACAAATAATAAAATACACTATAGAAAACAACATCATGCGAGTTTTACGATCTAAGTTGACATTTGGAAAAACTAGGATCAACAGAATTAAAGAGTCAAGGCTTTAGGGTAATAAAAAAATCAAAAATAACTGAGATAATAGGAAATGAGAACCTATATAAGTCAATGTCTTGTGGGCTCAAAAGAAATGCCAGATATAAGCATAAAAGTAGCTCTTAATTAAATTAAGTACAGATGACCACCAGAAGAAGATCAAGTCACTACTGAAATGATCAAGTTAGATGCTAGAAGTAGTTAAAATAAAATAAAGGTCAATGTCTTGTGGGCTTAAAAGAAATGCCAGATATAAGCATAAAAATAGCTCTTAATTAAATTAAGTACAGATGACCACCAGGAGAAGATCAAGTCACTACTGAAATGATCAAGTTTGATTAGACTAGTAAACAGGTGTCTACAAAGCAAACATGTCAGCTGCTTGGAAAAATGCTGAAGTCATATTGTTTTTAAAAAAAGGAAAAAGTAAAAATTATCGATCAATATGTCTGCTCTATAAACATTATTAACAACCGTTTAGCAAAATTTAATTTCTGTTAACCAGTGGAACAGGCAGGATTTCGCGAGAACTATAGCACAAGTGACCACCTACAAACACTGCGTAATGTCACAGAGAAAAGTACTGATTATATAATATCCCCTTATATCTCACTTTCATTGATTATAAAAAGGGGTTAGATATCCTAGAGATGTAGGCTATCATAAGGGCAATATATTTGGCTAGAATTGATTCAAGATATTCCATATTAAAAAATATTTACGATAATGCTACTATCAAAGTTGAAAAGGATATGATCACCATAATTATACGAATTCTAAGAGTCGTGCAACAGGGTGACTCTCTATCGCCAAAACTATTTACCCTTGCCATTGAAGATATAAGAAGATTAGATTGGGAGACAAAAGGTATTAACATTGCGGAATATACCAGCTACAATTCGAAAAATGTATTGGTCCCGAGATCAACTTTCTAAAGACTATGGTGACGAACCAAGACAACCAGAAAATCACAATACACAACAATCCGATAAAAACTGGAGAAGAATACATACATTTAGGTCATCTTTTTACTCTCGGTAAAAATAATTAGACAGCAGAGAGTTCAAGTCGAATTAGACGGAGTTGCGCCGCATTTGGAAAATTAGGACATATTTAAAAAAAAACGTAATAACCAAATCACTAAAATCCATTGCACACGATTTGTGAGTGTTACCAGTTACAACATGGAATGAAAACAATGGCAAGCGCCAAAAAGCTTAGAGTTACACAGGAACGAAATATGCACAACTTTAAGGAAAGAGATAAGGAACGAGCAAATACGCAAACGGACTAAAATTACCGATGTTATTCATCGCATCTCTGGTCTTAAATAAGGCTAGACAGGACATGTCTTCAAACTAGAAACATCTAGGTGGACAAGTAGAACGTTTTTTTGGAACTTTTAATAGAAGCGTGGGAAGACCTCAGAGAAGAGGTTGACGATATCAAGACCATACCTGGAAAACTGGGGCATCAAGCGACACATAACAAAGAAATATGCAACAGAAGGAAAAGGTTTACGCCCAACAGTGAACAATGACAGGCTCGGAGAAAAAAAAGAAGGTAGTTCTGCTAAGTATTGTGACTTGCCTTACCTTTTATTTTTATAAGCTTTTAGTACTGACATAATTGTCTACTATCATAACGACCTTTGAATTTGGTATCTTTCCAATTTCACCGGATAAACGAAAAAGAAAAGTTATTTTTAATAGTTTTTATGTATTTTGTTTAATGATTTGTCCGAGTGTGAATATATGGTTCTGAAAAGTTAAAAAGGATAATTCCTTATAAATTATAAAAGTATTATTAATATTGTGCCTTTTAATTTTATGAAGAAAAAATATCAAATTTAGAGTGCATTTCAATGTGCACTTGTTTTTTATATTGCGTTTACTTTCAAAGAATATTAGTGACAAATATCATTATTTACGCTATAAACCAAAGGAAAATGACAAAGTAAAAAATATTTTGTTGCAAAAAGAAATGGTATCAGAATTAAAAATTTATGTAGCTGTTTTAGCACTCTATTAAAATTTGAAATCTCATAACGGAGTTTAATATGCGAGTACAGGTGGTGGTTAAAAGTTTGTTAAATACGTTAGTACCAAAAGCTATTCGTAGATAATACTTAGATCAGTAGCGTAGGCAAAATGCCAGGAGAGCGCAAATAAAACAAGTATATTTTCGTGATTTAAAGGCTTCCCGAGTGCCCGATAATTCTCTAACAAATATTCGGCAGTCACTTGTGACAGAGCACATTTCACTACCCCCCTATTATATATCAACATAAAACGGTTCCCCTATACAATGTGAATCACGATCCACACCTTATCATTTTAGATAGGAATGTATTGTATTCCATTAGTTCTGTACTGCTCTAGTTTTCGGAAGTAGCACAAGTAAGCTTTCATTCTCCGCTATACACCTATAATATATGATAATTTTATCTAAACAAAATGTCATTCATTTATATCAGTTTTTCTTCTAGTTTTAAACGATAAATTTTCAAGCAAATATTTGGCGTTGTTAAAGAATCCAATTTTGGTCAACCGCGATAAATTTTTACTGCTGATACTTTAAGAGTTTACCAAATCGATTCCACGAGAATGTACACTTCTATAAAATATTTCAAAATATGTGCACCCCTAATAATTTTAAAATGTTTCAAGCCAGAAAATATGAAATTGACCACTCAAAAATCTTATTATTTTTGCAAATTGAACTTATCTACACGAAAGCTTTTGTGTGAGAAATATTTTTATTCACAAAAACTGCATTAACCAAAAATGAATTTTACCTTGTTATATTTATTAGAAATGTAATTTCTTTTAAGACGTCACTTCAAGCAATAAATTAAACTTTTATTTTATATAGAAGTTATTGTAGTTCTGCACAATACACAATGTGTGGTAATTTTCCACTTCAAACCAATTCTAACACAACATGAAATTTGTATATTCAGTGTTTCGTTTATAGATTGCAATATTGCAATAATGTATGTTTGTTTAAGTAAAGATCATGCAACGATAATAAAAATTGGATAATAAAAGTAGGCAATATAAGTACCGATTCATTCTCAGTTTATGACCGACTTCCAATATTGTATTAAATATAAACGTGGATCGTGAACTTTTTGAAAGTGTACACAATAGGGCCTTGCTATATTATATAGCAACGAATTTCTATCGGACTTTTATGACACATATTCAACGATATTAAAAAAAATATATAAATTTCAATAGAAATTCTCTCACGTGGTAACTTCAGAGACCTAACCCATCATTTTAGATTCCACCTAAAATATTTCATTCAAATTCCTTGCGAAAGTTTAAATTCCATACCACAAAACATAATGCTCAATGTTGCGATTACGAGGAGATACTGAAGCTATTAATTAACTTCGAGTTTACAACATAAAAAAAAACTCTAAATTGAAGCTATTTGTTTGGACTATAAATCGAACGTTTCAACGTAATAGCCGAACTAACTTAAGTGCAAAATAAATATAGTCACTTGGCTCTGATTTTCGTGTCTGTTTGAATTCATTTCCTTTACAATAAAGTCCTTTGTTAAAATAGAAAAAAAAATAGTAAAATACTTACCTTTTCGATAACTCTTCAAACAACAATCAACCAAAAACTAAAAAAATACTTTCTCTTCGAGAAATAAGAAGTAAGTATAAGTACCGCCCATGCCGAATAACTCGACAGCCACATTCGCTGACAACAATTACTTGGCTTTATAAATTTAAACAAATTTGAACCTTCCATAATCCTGGTTAAACAAGTAAAGATCTTTTTATCGTTTTGTGTGTCCTTGCTCCGAACTCGCCTTTGCGGCATTACTTCAGGACAAGTCGCCCGGACCCATTTTTGTGAGGTGTTTTCCATTTCTTCCCTTTCTCCGGTCTCCTCAGCTTTCATAATCTCTCTTAACATATGTGTCATTGCATTCAAATTGTGTTCATTTGAGATTAGGATTACTCTAATATTTTGTTTGCTACTTCTTGTCCCTACTTTTCTGTTGGCCTGTTCTCTAATTGCACTGTGGCTTACAGTGGAAGATGATGTGCTCGGCGCCATTTTCCACCGTTGTTGTTCTTGCATATTGAGCAGTTGTTGTTAGGTCTTTTCCTGATCTTGTATAGATATTTACCAAATACTCTGTGGCCCGACATGGCCTGTGTCGTGTGGTAGTCCAATTTCCAAAATGTTGGATTTTGCCATGCCGTGAGCTTTACGATAAATGATTTTTCCCAACCATCGTACCTATTCCTTCTCTTTTTCTCCACGTATGTCGATGAGCATTATCCCAGTTAGCACTAACGCGGCTTCTGTTGACACCGTTTTATAAGCACATGGCTAGTTTTCTGTTAATGCTGTCGAGTATTTTCCTGTACTTTTAACGTTTGAGTGCTCGGTCCGTGGTCTTTTTTTTTCTACAGCGCTTCCATAGTGGAGCGGCTCTTTCTAAATCAGAATTGGTTTTTGTAAATCGCGTCGATGCTTGCCACATCGGTTTTTATTCTTTGTTTGATCAGTCTTTCCAGCAGCTTACTCAGGGTGTCTAGCAGGCATATATGCCATGGGCTTGTTATTGTTCTTCCTTGGCTTATCTATTAGGACAAGTTAAGCCTTTTTCCAACTCGCTGAGGATTCTCCTTGCATTAGGCAAATGTTCATTCTGTAGGCAAAAATTTTTGGTTGGGCTACTGCTAGGTGCTAGGTGCTTGGAAGGGGATGCAATCTTGCTGCTTCCAATATTTCCGATTCATTTAATGGTATAAGTATATCATGCGTTACATCGTCCCATATCTTAATTGGTTTCTTGGGGAAAAGTTTCTCGATTTGTTCTTCAGTTTCTTGTTTGCCTTATTGAATTTTTAGCCTGAGGTGTAGCTTTCCAACCACTATCTTATACCCCAGACCCCATGTGTCGTGTTCTAGGTCTTTACACAATTTTTTCTATTTTTTTTCTTACTGTTGTGGCTTTTTTATATTTGTTTTTGAAGTTGTTTTCTCTTCGACTGTGCTTCTTTCTCTTTCATTTATGTCCATCTTTTCTTTGCTATTTTCAGGAATTACCAGTATATGGGTATTCTGTTATTATATCTCGTATTGGTCGCATAGCTTCTTAATTTCCACTGTTAGCTCGGTTGGTGTTCTGGTTCGGGTCCCCTTAAGTTTAGCGCGAGTTTTGAATTTGGCAAGGGCTGTAGTAGATGTGATCCACCCTGTTGTTAGCTAGTTTCTCCGAGACCAGGATGACGTCTATTATGGACCTTCTTTTGTTGACTGAGAAGGTGGGTTCGCTGCCCTTGTTTATTGCGATGACCTTGTTGCTAGCCATACAGTCTTCTAAGACATTGCCACTCTTGTTTTGTGTGTTTGGCCCAAAGGATGCGGCTTTATCGTTCAGATCACTTTCAATTATAACCGGCTTGTTGGTGGCCTTAATTGTCGTGCTTCTTCTTCGAACTCTTCTACGGCTCCGTTTGGGCTAAAGTAGGTGGAAACTAGTAGCGCAACGTCTGTTTCGATTGACACAAAGCCTTTTTGGCTAGTGTACTTACGTATTCTTATGTTCTTACTAACGTATATCAGGTTGTCGCAGTCCTCATCACAACAGAGTTGAGTTATGGCCCTATTTTGTTATGTTCTTTTACAAGGAGGACTTGAATATTTTCGGCTTTTGCGCTTTGAAGTAGGAGGTCCAAAGCTGCTGGGCTTCAGTTGGTATCAGTTACTCTATTGTTATGTATCGTTTGTGTCCCATTTTTGGGGGCTTACCCCCTTTGTTGCTACAATTTTTTGGTTTTGGTTTGGGCGTATGTGTTGTCATTGTCATTGTGTTAGTATTTCAACTGTGTTGCTTCTTTCAAGTCTGCGTTCTTGCGAGAGAGCTCTTCTGAAGGCTTAACATCTGCCGCTTCCTGATCAATTGCAATTTTTCGGTGTTCCCGCAGTCATTGGCGTTATGTCTTTCTTTATTGCATTTGTAGCATTTCTTGCTTCGGTCGGGGGTGGTGTTCAATGTGTGTAGCAAATAGAAAAACTACATAACATCATAAAAGAGATGTTTATATAATAAAGATCAAAATCCTAGGAATCAACGAAACAACATGGCCTAGTGTTCTGCGATTACTATGTTTTAGGCAGCCGGACTTTTTTGCATTTTTTGTTTACACCACTCCTATTGTTTTGCATCATTTACTTCTAAGCTAATATCCCGTGCGGCTGATTCTAAGCTTCTGAAAAATTTCTCCCTATGCTTCATGGATCTTCCTAGGATATTCATGTCGTTTGGATATCCTATAAGTTGTACTGTCTTCTTCAGTATAGTACTCTATATGTCCACAGTTGTATTTCTGACATCTTTTTTCAAGGTGAGGTTAAACCGCATTGGTGCTAGACTATTATTTTGTTTGAATCCTTGTCTTAGTATTGCATCTGTCAATTCTGAGCTTAGTTTCACTTGACTGAATGTGTTAAGCATGTCTAATCTTGCAAGTCTAACCAATTTGGTCGTGATGTCAAGCATTGTGTTATTCCATTCTTGATCTTACGACGCTTGTAAAGATCTTGTACGCCGTGCTCAGTGGTGAAATACATCTGAAATTACTACAAGTAAAGATTATTTTATTTACAGGAAAGTCGAGTGGATAACACTTCATTTTTTTATATTAAAATATCAGCAGTTCTACTCAATTTTCATCATTTTATGTATTTACAGTAAAAATTTTGTAAACCATATTGTACAAAGGAGAATAATTTTTCTTTGTAAAAATATTCAAATCCAACATATAAAATCCTCTCTAAACATCAATAAATAACAAATTAAACAAATATTATTTTATTATAAATGCAAAAAAGTAAAAAACATATATTTTATTATATTTGTCGTAAAATTCAAATTAATTTAAAAATATATTTTGTGAATTGTCTTTCTTTTGGTTGTAAGTTAATTAGATTGGTTTAATGTTACCAATCCTAATGTTTTTTTTTCCTTTCTGTAAATAGGCTTCAGCCTGTTGGTTTTATCATATTCCTGCCTCATCCGAGGTCAAAGTTCAGCACTTTTGCTTTGGCGGTCTTTCTTTACCTCTTTTTCCTATCAGTCTTCCGTGTTTTGCTAAACACGGGTAAACGGTCGTCATCATGTTTTGGTGCTCCTTCCATCTTTTGCTGCGGGTTCGAATCCACTTTGCTACGCCCTGCAAAGTTCCTCTTATTCTGAAATCTTTACTCTTTATTCTGTCATGCAAGTTTTTTCGGTGTATTGCTCTGACTACTTTCATTTCCAATGTTCTGACTACAAATCTCCACACCATTAAAAATCATTACCTGTTGTATACCTTTACCCTCGACTTCAAGTTTGCATTGATCGGGCCCTTTAATATGGTCATCCTATTCGTGATTAGTATCATATTTAAAACCCTCACGACTGTGTTAAAACAGTGTTGGAGCCTTAGTAGGTCATCTTCCGTTTCGGAGAGTAGTTCCGCGTCATCTGCATAACATATAATGTTGAGTAGTTTCCCATCCTCTAGCTCATGTTTTTAGGTAGACTTTCTATAATCTTATTCATAATTAAATTAAACGGAAACGGACCTCTTGACGGATTCTAGTAGACAGCTTGATGTGTTTGCTTATTGTATGGTTTACCTTTACTCGTGTGTTTCCATGTGTGTTAATTTATATTATAAGTTTTATTATTTTGTATTTTACTCCTTTTTTCTGTTAGTATCTGCATTACGTCTTTTAGCCCTACCAGGCCAAAAGCTTTGGTTTTATTTTTACAACACATGTAGATAGGGTTGTTAAAATGGTGTGAGACGGTTGTGTTGGCTGTTTACTGTCAATATTGCGTTGATTGTGGATCTGTTTTTGCTAAATCACTGCTGTTCTTCCTTGCTTAGAATATCCACGCCTTTGGTGAAGCATTTAAAGGGATAATGCTGTGATAGTTTTCAGGATCTTTTCCCTTTCTTAAAGATTGGTATTGTTCAGGCTTAAAGTTTTCCATTGTCCTCAATTATTAAGTTTTGTTTAATTGGTCTTATAACTAGCTTTTGGGCTAGATTTATACATTTTTCTTGTACATTCCTCTGCAAGTAATTCGACGTTAAATTTTGCTACATACATCGGTTTATTTTTTTGCTTTGTTTAGATCTTGATCTTAGGTTGTATACCACCATTTTACGGTCACTTTCTATGTTCACCGAGTTTAGTGTAGACACGTCCATGATATGGTTTGGGCGAATTACCCTATGTTTATTATATAGTCGATCAATGACTGGTGTTCTGCCATGTGAATTTGTATTTCATTGGGTGGTCGAAAAAGGTATTGTTGATCCTCAGTGAGTTTCCAGCACACAAAGCTATTAGTCGATCTTCATTTTCATTTGTCGCCACTTCGTTGAATCTTTGAATAATTTCTGGTATTGTTACTTTTCCTAATCTTGCGTTGAGATCGCCCAGTATGAAGATTCTTTCTCCCTTTTATTGCATTGTTAGTGATTTTGCAGATCATCGCAGAATGCCTATATTTCTTCTACTGGTTTTAATATGCGTATACGCAAATTGTAGGGCCTTTTGGCAGCTTAAACGCTATTCGTGGGATAAGGTCATTTTTTTATCTTCAATCTTGTCATTATCTTTGAGTCTCTTGTGCACTAATAGTTTTTTCCTTTGGCTTTCCCTTCTGATTATAATTATTTATACGCTACATAGTTAAATAAAAAAAATATAAATTACAAGAAAGATTGTGACAAATACAAATGTTATTTAATTATGGAAATTTTTCCTAAAATATTATTTAATAAAAATAAGAATTTTGTTTGCTTACTTAGTCTAGTTCAATATATTAATAATCGCTGATAGATTTTCTTATCAACGTTGTAATTAAGGTCATTAATAAAAATATAATAGTTTTAAATGTAGATAAATATATTAGTTTTATATGTAGAAGTAAAGTGCAATGCAAAACTACTTTTATATCGCAAACCAACATTTTCAGCATTTATGTAAACCCTGCTTTAAATTCTATTGGCAGCTTGAAGTCTATATACGTCAATAATCAGAATGCAAACTCAACAATTGCTATTTTGATGCAACAAGACTTTTAGATAGTTTAGACTTTAGATGCTTTGAATAGTTTGCATATTATTAAACAAATAAAAATTAATCACGTATTCTTTTAAAAAAAAAAAGTTTAAATTTTTAACTCATGCATTTAAATTTTTTTGGTTTAGAGAACATAAAAGGACCGTAGCTTATTGAGTTTTTACCCTAAAATATAAATCCAGGTGTAGCTCATTTTTTTTCAAATAAACTTTATTGCTTTACCATTTCCCTCACCTCATTTTTTACAGCTATATATTCGTTCATAAAAATATTTTTTCAAGTTGAAAATTGTATTCAACCTATATTTTAGGTATAATCATTCGTATTTTATTAAAATTTAATCGAAATTTATGTCATAAATTTTTATATTTTTGACAAATTGAACTGCTTTATATTTTTATTTAGTTTAACTGTTTTTATTAATGTAACAATTTACTTGATGCTTATTAAACGAAGATAAGAATTTATTATAAAAAATAATTTATTACCTTTTATCTTTTCTTCTTCTTCATAAGCGCATTTGTATTCATTTTTGGATGTACGCCTCTTCGGAAATCGATTTTCACCCATCTGGTGCGTGGTTTTGCTCGTTGATCTGGTATATTCATAGGGACGCTATTAAAGGATGACCTTCTTTTATCTGTCCCCCTCACTTCTCGTCACTTGCTCAGCATTATGTCCGTGTGTTGTACTTTTTTGTCTTCGTATCCCTTAGAGATACGATTGTTGCGCATTGTATTACATTTATTTTATGAGTATCTTTATTGGACATTACCCAATTCTCTGCTCCATAGCAAATCACTGGCAAAATGCATGAGTTACATACCTTGCTTTTAAGATGTATAAGTATTTTTCTGCTGTAAGTTTTTTTACTTTCGGGTTTAAGTCGCGTATTTTTATTGGTTCTTGCTAACGTTTCGCTCGCCATTGCAGGGAGTATTCTCAAGGCGGAAAAGTCCGTTGACTGAAGACCTTGTTCGAGTGTGTATGCCTATATAGGACAAAGAGAATTAGTGGGGATGGAAATTTAATGATGAAAACAAATATTTCCAGGTATTGAAGATTTCAAAACCAAGCTCGCGATTCAAGTTGAGAGGATTATTATGAATCCAAATGGCTTCGCAAACTTGACACTTTTTATAATGAGGGATTATAGATAATGATTTCACATTAGTGAAATCAATTTGGTGACCTGTCTCAAAGAAATGCTAATCGAGGGCTGAGCCGCAAATATTTTGAAGACGTACCGCCCGTTGATGTTCAATTATACGTGTTCTAATTTGCCGTTTGGTCTCGCCAAAATATTTCAAATCGCAATTAAGACAACCTATTTTGTCCTTCACA
>JARJDX010089440.1:0-27821 GCA_030264735.1 Gymnusa sp. GC000175
AGGCCGCAGTCTTTAGGGTTCTCCTCTCCTCGTAGAGTTTTATTGTCCCTTCTGATATCCAAGGTTGTTTATTTGCTTACAGACATCATGTAAAAATGGCCAGAAAACCTCAAAACGTCCACATCTGATGAAATATCATTTTCTCTGCACTATTATTGTACTTTCCATTTTCGGGGAATTAAATATATAAATTAAAAAATATAAAAAACGATTAAAATCGTAAAATAGTGGAAAATGAAAATTTCCTGGAAAATAAAAATTAATTTAGTTGGTGGCCTTCAAAATATTAAAATGATATGTAGAAACTAGCGACATCCGTAACTTAGAACTGCAACATAATCATAAAAAAAATGTTAGGAAATTTTTGTGCACTTTTATGATTTTTTCATAAACTGAATGGTGTTTGAAATATTTTTTAAAAAACAAAATAATTAACCAGTAAACAATCACTTTCGGTTGGTAGATTTCTATGAGCTCTAAAGAGGAGAGGACACAGACAGGCAAACTCACAAACGTACATACATTGCCTGTATGACACCGAATTTTCTAAATGAACGAAGTTGAAAACAAAAAATTTTCATGATCACAATACTTTCTTTAACTTCACAAATAAAAGTAATATATTTATCTACAAATATAATTATTTTAAATTATTTTATTTAGTAATTATTATTTGATTCATTTTAAAATTTAAATTTTACTCTCTGTGAAGTGTTAATCTTTAATTGTGGTGATTATTAAACATTTAAGCTATCCCAATCGAACTAACATAATCTAGGACAAAAAATTTACCAACTAGGCAGGATATCAATTTTAAAGACCTTGACACTGAGACTGATTGAAAAACGGGACGACCAAGCGAAATTAAATGTTTTTTTTTCTAAGGCGTAATTAATAGAAGATGTAACATAATTTTATGATTAAATTGATTTAATTTAAGAAATATTTATTAACCAGTAAAAGCATATTAATAAAAGTTTTATATAATAAATTTCAAGGTAAATGATTTTTATACGTTTTTTATCCAATAGTCCAATAGTCTTCAATGATCAATGGTAATATTATTCTTTTATATAATATTTTTAATACATTCAAGTTAATAATAATATCGTGTGAAAGTCAAATTCAATAATAAATCTATTAAATCGGATAGCCCTAGCTTCTAGTCAATGGACAATAATTTAGGTTTTTTAGACGATTATTAAGAAAATCATATACCTGATAGTAGTAAAAATAATTCCATACAATAATGTTCTTGTTAAAGTTACGAAAATTACGAAAAATATATACAACATATAGGTACGTCGTTAATTAATAGCAATAGCCAAACCGTAGAAGTCAAAAGTCGGAGCTGCATTTCTACAAATAAAATATTTCTTCACTAATCAAAGTCCGTGTTGGGTGGTGCTGTGTCTTTCCTATTTTTTTACCTGAAAGAGAAACGTGTGCACTTAACTAAGACTTAAAAAAGAAAATCCAGGCCCTTAAAATGTGAATTTATATACTTTGTAAATGAAATTAAAGTCAATACATTCTTAAAAGTAAAAAAATTCAACACCTTAAATTTCCACTCAAACAGGAACATCTGACCTATCTTTTAGATACACCATGTACATGTTTAGACACACGTTTTTTTACGATTTCTTCAAATTTGTTTAATAAAACTTTTTATTAAAGCTAATAATTTGTCGCTTACAACATTTTTCAAAATGTTAGAGTTTAGTAAACGTCCACAAATAAAGATTTTATCAAATGTCGATGTTTTGAAGTCATCTAAATAAGAATTGATCATTTTTTACATAGGTGTTTTTTCGCTTATGGAAAAGTCAAGTGAAGAACATTCCATTTTTTTAATTAGTTTTCTCTGCAACCTTAATTTTTTTCTTATATTATATATTGGATATGGTGAAAATATTATGAAAAGGAGGATGCAAACGACATAGAAAGCAATCATTTTATTAATAAACTTAGGAGAGTGGACACATTAAAGAGCAGACGACAGGACCTAATCTTGGTAGGTCACTTAAATGCTAGGATGGGATATGAAAAAGATGATATTGTGATCCGGCAATGTGTTGAACTTACACTCAATAAAAACGGGAATAGAATTGCGCTTAATAAATTAGTTTTTCAGCCTAAAAAAAATCTAAAAAAATATATGTATTTTCGAACCCAAATACAATATAGCTAGCCTACGAGAAGACTTTGCAAGATAATTACCAGAATAAATGTATGAACATCTCAAAACATGTCTCCTCGGCAACCTCTTGGTCCTCGGAGCTCAATTAGACAAGCCGCGGAGAGACATGGTATCCCGCAAGAGTTATTACGGTGGCTTATGAACACTTTTGCACCTTGTGGCATGGGCACACCCTGAAAGGTTCGGTGTTTGAAGGGTGTCGAAAGGAAGGGGTTCTTTCCCCTCTATTGTGAAGCTTGGTCTTGGATGACCTACTAGTAAGGGTAAGCCATGCTGCAGATAACATTGCTCTACTCTCCGGATGAGCTTAGGTGGGTACCTTGCAAGAGTTTGTTCAGCTAGCCTTGATTGTCACTGAAACCTGGTGTAGAGAGAACAGACTCTCTATTTAGCCAGGAAAAATGGCCGTTATTTACTTTTCCAGAAAATATAAAATGAAGCCTCAGGGGAAGATGGTAATTGGTGGTAAGGGAGTTGACTTTACCTAGACGACGAAATATCTGGGAGTGAACTTGGATAAAAAAAAACTTCTCTGGCAAATACAATTGGAGGCTAGGTGCCAAAATGTTATGATAAATTTTTAGCAGTGCAAGGGAGCAATTGGCATGAAGTGGGGTCTTGCGCCTAATTAACTGATATGGATCTACTTAGCTATTATCACCCCAAGATTAAGTCATGCGGTTCTTAAATGGTGGAAGAGAACTGAACTTGTTACGGCCAAGAAATTTCTGGACAGAATATAGGGACTATTTCTTAGGGGCATTCATCCACAAGGAAGAGAACATCGACTGCATTGAGAGTCTTGCCAGATGTGCCACCCCTATCATTAATGGTGAGAAATCTCGCAATACGAAAGTCTACAGGCTGAGCCGTTATGGCTCTCTGAAGATATGGAGTGGAGATCAGTTCCGTCTTTTAAGGGAGCAGTATATTAGACTGTGACTGGAGCCGCAGGACAGAATGAAGGTTCTGTGGCTCGAAGAGCAGAGTTATTATCCAATCGAGAGAAGAATGGAAGAACTTCCGCACGCCAAAGCACAGTACAATTTGTCATATGAAAAGATCTATCTAGAACCTATACAAGAGTCGGTGCAGGCTTTTGCGGTCCTAGATGTATTAACAGTTACTCCGTACGAATGGGGGACCTTAGTACAGTCTTCCAGACCGAGCTGCTTACCTCAGATGTGCAGAGAAGCTACTCGGCAATAGAAAGATAAATGAGACCATCTGGATCTGTTCAGACACTCAAGTGGTACTCAACTTATTGAAAAGCCTGAATGTGTCTTTGAAGCTTGCCAGGGATACTAAGAGATACTGTTTTTTATTTTTCTATTAAATAGAGAAAAAATTCCCATTGATTGTTTGGGTTTGAAGAAAATATTTTTAAAAATATTAGATTTTCTAGAAAAAAACTGACACAAAATCAATATGACATATTTTTGTAAATATATTCTCACGGGTTACTTTTGAAATACCCTAAAAAATATTATTATACTTTTCGATAAGGGCATATTAAGATTATATGATCTGGCTGGAGTCGGTCCACCTCTTACGATCCATTTATTGATATATTAAAAATCAAGCATGCTATAATATGCCACAAGTAACGTGTAATAATATCTATACTTAAGTAAAAAAAAGCAACCAAGAACCTATTGAAATTATATGTTGGGAGAATGTAACCGAAATTGCCTTCTGGTGTCTACAGTATACGCTCAGTGATACCCATAAAAGGGTGCCGACGTGACCAAAGCCGAAACGCCGCGCACCGACAGACCGCCGTTCACCGAAATCTTGCCTATTTAAACGCTTTAAATAAAGATTTAAAACAAACTTAAAGTTGACAAAAACGAAAAATATACGAGCACGGCCAGCAACAAACAACGATTCCTTGGTAATGGTTCTTGCAGCAACCCAGGAAAATCCACAAATTAGCACCAGAAAAATAGCATACGATTTGGACATGTCCAAATCCATCTTTACAAATTGTTGTCTTGCCAAACTTTAAATGGTGATGAAAATCGAAACCGGGTCAATTTTTGTAACTCGGACGAATCTACTTTTTCTAACTGTGCTCCTGTAAATCGTCTTAATTTGTATCATTACCACGATCAACAGCCACATTTCCCTCGTAATGTTTTTAAGCAACACAAGTGGATAATAAATGTATGAACAGGCGTTTTAGAAAATTGCATCATCGCATAATCATTGTACAATGACAAAATTATTTAATATTATTGGAAAACAAATTTACAGATATGCTAGATGATTTATTTCTAAATATTCGCCCAAATGTATGGTTTGAACAAGATGGGTGATTTTTGCAATAAATAGATCGGAAGAGGTGGAGCAACGCCATGGCCAGCTAGCTGATCTCAACATTTCTTTGTTTGGTGTTTTGTAAAGGAAAGGGTGTGTTATAATCCTCCAACCATAATGAAAAATTTGATTCAGCGTATAGAAATGGCCTTTGCCGAAATATCTCCCGAAATGCTTCAAAATATACAAAATAATTTACCTAAAAGTGTGCAAATGTACCTTAAAAAAACGGAAGAATATTTATTGTAAAAATATTGAAATTTACCATTATTGCAAATTATTGTTATAAACAAGTTTATTATTATTTGTTAGATTATTTTAAATAAGATAAAAGCAAGGTTGGTAGTCCAAAATTTTTATTTGTACAGGTTGTCTCGCTTCTTCTCTATGCAACGTCGCAGGAGACAAATGGGAATTTAATACTTATTAAAATTTATATTAAATAAACATTTGTAAACAAAAACGTTAATATCATAACAATGTTATATGTCAATATATTTATATAGTCAACTAACTATACTTTATAAAACCGGCTCTAAAATTACATATTTTAGTTACCACTATATTACTTATTTTTAACCTACAAAAATATATAAATTTTATCAAGTATTCTTTTTAACCTAAAATTTATTAAAAAGTATTTACTTTACACCACACATTAGTCACACAGTCACATTATATCGATTGGAAATTTTTCATTTCATTCAATGCAAAAAACAAAATACTATATGATTCATGATAAAAGCCAAATTTAAATTTTTAACATACAATAACAAGTTATAGGTCAAAAGATACCTCTGTTCATTATCTTTGATAAATAAAAAATTAATTTACCTCAATTAGCTATTAATTTTCTTGAAAACCTCCAATAATGACATTCAATTAATAAAAGTATCAATTTCTCTTAAACAAATTACAATTAAAGCTTAAGTCACATTACGTTGGAAACATATTTTGACAGTATATAAAAAATGAAGAACCCTGTAAATATTAAAATATTTTAAGGAAATTCCTTATTTCC
This sequence comes from Gymnusa sp. GC000175, assembly GCA_030264735.1. Classification (NCBI taxonomy): domain Eukaryota; kingdom Metazoa; phylum Arthropoda; class Insecta; order Coleoptera; family Staphylinidae; genus Gymnusa; species Gymnusa sp. GC000175. The sequence goes on from JARJDX010089440.1 coordinate 5,541, forward strand.
AATATAGTAACATTTCTCTTTGAAAGAAAATATTTTATAGTTACAGTGTAATCGACCTTACTTAGTATTCACTCTGTATAGTCAAGTTTAAATATATTAATATTACTTTTGAAGAAAGCAGAACTTTTTATAAAGAATAAATTATTTTTATAACATTAATAATAAAAAAATGCAGGTGTGGTCATTATTTTTAATAGAAACATAATGATATTTTATTACCTATCAGACAATTAGGTTGGCAGTACGTCTCTGCAACTTCATTTTTGTTGTGAAATGTATGTTGGCAATAACTCTGACAGTGACATTCGTCATTTTTGATTGATATAAAATCTATATCCTTAATTTGCTGTTGAATACAAGGAGCGTTATGAACTTATAAACCGGAATTTGATTGTAATTTTTTTTTCTGCAATAAGTATATGATTATTTACACTATTTCTCCACGTATTCACCTTTGAACTGTATGCATTTTTCAATCAATGCCACTTTTGTAGAATGTTTTTGGTAAAACGTACATGTACAAACTCGGCAATATCATCATCGTGTTGAAATGTGTGACCCACTCAGTGTATCTTTTCGTGGTCCCAACATTTGTAGTCAATTGGGCAGTATGAGGGCGGGCGTTATCGTGCAGCAAAATGCTACTCCTGTTTAAACGGTTTCTCCTTTTCTTACGATATACAAGCTTTACTTTTTAAGTAAGCAAATCAGAATAATAAAGGGCATTTACAGTACGTTGTACTGTCAAAAAATCGAGAACACCAAAACACGTGGCCATTACTTTACCGGCTGAACGCACAACCTTCGCTTTTTCGGGAGTTTGGGTGGCGCCATTCTAGACTTGCTCGTTTTTAATCTGGCATAAAATGGTGAACCCAGGTTTGTCGAAGGTGAGTAAGGAGTTTAATAATGCTTCACCTTCATTATGGAATCGCCTGAGAAGTTCAATCGTTTTTGAGATACTCTAATGATTTTTCCATAAACTTAATAGTTTTTAAAATATTTGTAAAAAACCGAAAAAGCTAACCAATAAACTACCATTTCCTCTTGGTGAATTTAAGCCAAAAGCCACTAGGACCGCATAATTTTTGTTAAAAGCTAAAATATAAATTTCTAGTTCGATCAGCCGTCTGGGCTGTAGAGATGACTCAAACACACAGACAGACACCACTTTTAAAATAACTTTTTCTAAATGATGGTAGTTACTTCGTAAATAAAAGTAAAAGTTTTCCATTTATAGCTAACTTTAGTAGATAGCTGTTTTTATATTTCCCCAATCTTTATTTCAAGCCAAAATATAGTAGTTCTTCACCAAATGATTGACAAGTAATTATTAACTATTAAGTAAGTTGGAAGATAATTACTTACTTAATTGCAATTTTTTTATTTTAAAGGTTAGTTTATTATCAATTCAAAAATATTACAATTAATTATCAGAGGCTGATTCCCCATACGACAATTCTGAAAACAGTAGAAGGTGCAAAATTACCAATGGCCTGGTGTTTTTCTAAAAAAATTTAATTCATCATATAATTAAATACAAGTAAGCCATTGATCAAAAAACGCCAGCCTAAATGTTTTTTTACTTAAACTCATGTTATATTGAGCCTCATCGTCTTTAAATAGTAATTGAGCTCTATATTTAAGCCATTAATAACTAAATATAAATTTTGAAAAGAAAGTGTTATATTTTTAGAATATTATTTTTATTACTTATATTTTAGCTCTGCCGCTTTTTTGATTTACAATTTTAAATGCTATTTACATAAATACAGAAATTTGATAAAATATATTAAAAAAAAACAACTTTTAAAGCTATTGTTTGATTTATTATCAAATATTTTTTCAAAACTAGATTTTTTATATCGCGGAGTTCAATCTTTACATCATGTACCGTTATGATTTGAAACATTTATGCTGCGAGAAATATAATAAAAAATAAATTTAAATTAATGATCAAAGCTGTCAGTGTGAAACGATCTTGACCATGACTAGAATATTACACAAAAAAAATCTCATCGAATGGCGTTTAGTGCTTCTTTTAACCTTCTTCAACCGGTATAAAAGCGAGAGCAATTCAACCAGGAGTCACTCATTTATGAACAAGTAAAAGAAACATTAATAAAAATGAAAACTATTATTGCAATTTGTATTATCGCTTGTATTGCGATTGCTCAAGTAAGTTGAAATTTTATTTATATTAATATATTTAAAAAAATTTAATTGAGTAGTATTTAATTTTTTATTGGTAATTTACCTAATCATAATTATTTTTGTCTTTATTTAATTAAATATTTCAAAAATATTTAGGTAGTATTAAGTTAATATTAAATTAACAATATTCCATATTTTTAGGCAGAACTATCACCTGAACAAAAAGCAAAAGCAAAGGAGTACAAAGAAGAATGTGTAAAATCCAGTGGTGCAACCGAAGAATTAGTAACTAAAGCAAGAAATGGTGAATTTTCAGAAGATGAATCTTTAAAGAAGTTCCTATTATGTTTCGGCAAAAAAGTAGGATTCATGAATGAAGCTGGAGAATTCCAAAAAGACGTTATCATGGCTAAAGTAGGAAAGGACTTAGGTGAAAATGCCGCTAAAGTTATCGAAACATGTACCAAAGACCACAAAAGCGAATTGGAAAATGCTTATCAATTGGCCAAATGTATGAGTGAAAACACACCAAACCGTCAACACATTTTCTAAGTTTTTGATTTTGATAAATATTTGTGATTAATAATTCAAAGATATGTACATGCATAAAACTATAATAAAAAGTATTATTAATTTATTTCATTACAATTTTTCTTCTTTTCAATGTTAATTAGCTTTTGTTTATTTATTATTATGCAAAATTATTGTTCTATAATTATTTCATGAGGTAATCAGTAGTTAAGTATATTATTATACATTTTTAACAGAATAATCAATATTTTAATTTTAATATTAATTTTTGCCCTAAGTAGAATATACTAGGTGTTTTAAAATTTACATTCAAGTAATGAAATATTAAAAAGTTAACAACTAAATGGTAGTCATATGTCATAATTATATACTCGTCATGCAAGTAACTTATCAATAAATATTCATTAAAGCAATTTTATTCAGTAATTGGTAAGTTATTAATTGCACAACTTTTTAAATAATTATAATTTGCTACGTAAGGCATTTAAGCATCATAATTGTTTAGATATTTCTTATTACTTTTTATTAACGCTAAATAATCTCTTAATATATTATTGCTTTTAATTTTTTTTAAAGGTATTTAATATTTTTTTTATTTTTTTAAGGAAAAAAACTAAAAAAATTATACGTTTAAAATAGTTTTTTTCCTAGTCTGGTAATTGATTATGAATTTTCCAAAAAAATATAAATTCACCATAACAAAAAGTTTTTGTTTATTTATTACCTTTATATTATTACATAATAAAAAATGGTGGTGTGGTTACCACACGACTTTTATATAATAATTTGAGACGTATTAGTTACTTTTGACAAAACATGAGTATACTTCCATATTGCCAGTATGTGTCTGCAATTTCATTTTGTTGACAGTGAAAATTAAAGTGAAACGCGCTTTATCTGACGTAGGGATACTTATCCAAGCAAAATTGTAAAAACATCATACATAAACGACCCAATACTATAAGTTATTATGGCTTTTAACAAACATAGTTACACTTATCTTATAAGTGTGTATCTACAGATGTTAGCAAGAGGCAGGAAACCAGACTCCAGAGGTGAAATCTTAATATTAGAAGATTTAACTGCACGTATCGAAAATGAGATAATGGCTGGAATTACAAACTGAAAATGTCCTAAACGAATAGATTTTTACCTATATAATAATCTACGCATCAACAACACTTACAATTACCAAAATCCTTACCATAAATATACATTCATGAACACTAGAGTATAAACGACTACCATTGACTTTATTCGAATATTTATATTTACAAATAAGAATGCAACAAATTTAATTTAAATTTGAATTCATCGCTTAAGGTGAAATTACTTTACAAACTTCTAACCTACAAATGATAATAGTGTTTAACAGAATAGGGAAGAGGTCTGAAATGGTTTCGTTATCTACTCAAAATGGGACGATGGATGGCCAAAAAAAATTTACCAATAAATACTGTTTTTAAAGTTCTAGAAATTTAAAAGATAAGGGAAAGGCGCAGTAGATCGTGTAAGGAAATAAGGAAGAAGGCGATAGAAGGCAGAGACTTAAAAGAAGAAGGTAACGAAGATGGAATAAGCTGACTTGCGAATATATAAATGTTGATTAAGGGTGGAAATGATACAAAAGAAATAATATGATTAGCCACCTACTTCAAATGATATGTGGTCAAAACAAATTTTCTATTGAAAACCACTAGTAGAAGAAGAATAGGAAGACTCCGTACATCGTGTATGAAAGAAAAATAAAAGGCAATGGGGTGATGTGGCGCCACCTATATTGCGTAACTGTGCATGTGTGGCGTTAGACTGCTCTGCGCAACAGGCGGATGCATATAGAGTTGCCTACCTTACGGAGGCATAATCAAGATAATTCATAAAATATGGCGTCTGATTTCACATCTAGTTTCCTTTACTTACTGACGTCAATGTCCCACTCTATCTCCCACTATTACCCACTGTCTTACTACCGCCAACACCACGTGTTTTCTTCGACCACCCTCTTATGTTTAAATAGCGGAGCGGGTGAACCATTCAGTCTCTTGGGAACTTTATCCTGACCTCCTACTTACCTACTCCTACGCGGAATTATTGTTGCTGCTTAATTAACCAATTTCTGGTCTGTTTTTTTTAACGCAGCGTGAATTTCGTTGTCGTTTTCCTCATTGTACTGTACTATGTGCGCGAAAAATTAAACGTTTGGCTGAGGGTCTTGTGCAAACTGGGTCCATTTAAAATGTCATGAAAAGTGACCAGCTCCGTATTTCTCGTTCGATCGAGAATATCGCGGTTGTAGCGAAGGACGCCCAAGAGAGTCAACAAACATCCACGAGAAAACGATGCACCCAATTTGGCATCAACAGACGTTCGTTGCGACGAATTTTGGTGAAAGACCTAAAAATGTTCCCTTACAAAGTGCAAATCGTTCACAAATTGGTGCTTGCTGACCGTCATGCTCTCCTAAACCTAGCGCAAGAAGAGGATGGTTTCATATCCAAAATCATGGGCTTCTACTTAAATGGTTAATGAAACAAACAAAGTTTGCATTTTTGAGGCACGGAGAGTCCACACGAAATACACGAAGAGCCATTGCATCCCCTTTAAATGAATATTTGGTGCGGCATTTGCAGTGAAAAAGTAATTGCCCCTAATTTTTTTGACGACACCGACGGCACCACCGTAACCGAATCTGGTTAGCGCTACAGACAGATGTTGAACGAGATTTTTATCGTAAGTACTTTCAGCAGAACGGTGCAACAGCTCACATAGCTCGGGCAATGATTGAGAATTTAAAACACCAATTTCTGGCTCATGTGATCTTCCAATTTGGCGATTTCAATTGGCGGGCCGGAGCGCCAGATCTGACGGCGCCAAACTTCTTCTTTTGGGGCTTTTTGAAATCTCGCGATTACCGAAACAAACTACAAATCATGTAGGTCTTGAAAGCCAACATTGAAAAAGAAATTACCAACTTGGAGCCATATTTTTTACGAGTAACAATTTAAAATTCCGTAACAAATGTAATTCACCTTAGAAGTTGGTCATTTGATCGATACCTGACTAAAAGTCATCAATTTTACACTTTTAAATAAACTTTCCTTGGAAACAGAGGCCAATGTTTTTCATTTCTAACTAAATGGCAGCCAATTCATATTATGACATTACGTTTGCCCCACCTTGTACTGCGGCCAAAAGGTCTATTGGCAAGCGAAAAATAAAAGGAAACATCAAGAGTAGAAGAAAATATAAACCCTGGGTTTGCAATGATTCATTGCCATGAATAAGCAGCTCTATGCCATTTACATACTAACTAGAAACATAATTAACCCCACCATAACAAAAATGGGTAAATTTGCATAATTAAAACAATACACAATACATAAAACACTAAAACAAAAGTGGACACAAAAGCCAGAGAAAGAGAGAGAGAGTGTGAGAGAGAGAGAGGGAGTGAAAGTGGTTAACAAAACGGAAATGCAAACGCTTCAAAACTTAGCTGGATATACCCGTAGAGATAAATTATGAAACTAAAAACATCAGTAAGATATGCGAAGTACAAAACGAACCTAATGGATACGGAAGAGAAGGAGAGAAAAGCATTATCATTTATAAAGGATGCCGGACGGCAGCAAAATAAAAGCAACAATCCCAGGAAGGATCGTCACGACCAGACTACCAGACTGAAAGATGAGCTAAAGTAAGAATTTTAAATCAGTTTATATGTACAATTTCTCATAATTCAATGTTCCCATTCTTGTTTTTGGAATCAGGCTGCCGAAAACAGACGTGTCAAAGCAGATCTTGAGATTGCTTAAAGGCATGACAGGAGTTAGTATTGAAGTATATTAAGAGCATAGGAGCAATTAGCTTAAAGATTATGACTATGAAATCAACTAACCTGCAGAAGCACAGATGTTAAAGGTTAAAGGAAGAAAGCAAAAACATAGCCACCGCTAAGAAATAATCATAAGTTGGAATAAATATTGAAATCAACTGTCTAAATTATTTGTGTGTATATTCAATTGGTAAAATAGTAAAATCTAATAATAAAATAAAATCTACATGGTAATAACAAAATAATAGGAGAGAAAAAAACTGCACAAAGCATTTAAACCTTTCTCAATAAACCTTGAAAGTGGTCTTGCTGTACGAGTTTAGGAAAAATTACACATAACCTTTAACATGTGCAACCAATAAATTCTATAGTCATAACAAAATAACATTAATGCGGACAGATAAAAAGAAACGCTTCAAAGTAGCATTAGGTATAAGTATCTAAAAGTGTCAAGCACTTAAGATTCTTTTACTATTTTACATTTTACAATTAAAGCATGTCTGCTTATAATAGGTATACTTACAAGTGTAAGTTATTAAAATTAAAAGTGCAAGTTACTTCAATTAAAAGTTCAAGTTATAACAATTAAAAGTCCAATACCTAACTTACATAAAAATGTAATGGTTAGATAATCAAATTACAGTGGTTTAATGTTAATAAAGTGAAGTATAGTGATTTGTGTTAATATAATTTACAGTGTTTTTATCGGGTAAAGGGAAGCAATACAATTGGTAACAATAGCGTAACAATAACGAAAACACAAAAGTGGTAAAATAAGTTATAGTATCATAAATTATTAAGAGTTGGACGAAGGACAAGAAAAGCAACAACAAAACAAAATGTGATATTACCGTACTTGGGATCCCTAGTGACGGAATCTGTCTCTTTGAGACAATTTTGCACCAATTATCAGCTATAGCACTGCACTATGGTCAAACATATAGAAAGCACATCTAAGCATGCATTCGAGAAATGGAACCAGATGCAAAAACAAAGGAAAAAATAATTGAAACATAAAAATGCTAGAGCATAACACACATAAAAGAAAAGGCAAACAACACACTACACATTGCGTTCAGAGGTAAACAGGAAAACGGATACCATTATGATAGCGTCGTATATACGCAAACAAAAAAGGAAATAAATCAAGATGTGCCAAAAAAAATATTGGACTTACATACTGAAACGCAAAAGAAATAATCTAGTGCAGGAAACGAAGGCGCTAAACTGGGAACAAAAAAAGTAGAAAGACAGCGTTTCATTTTAAATGATACTCTATAACGTATGTAATTACACGATGGACAGGAATTACAAAAGGTTACTGGTAGGAAGGGCACAATACAAAGCAAGAATAAAACTAAAAGCAAAGCGAATATGGATATAGAAGAACCATCAGACCAAATGGATCCAAAAATGAAGGGGAAACAAGTAAATAGAAGATTGCTGTAAGGAAGCGGTTAAAGTAAAACTAACACAAATTTTATTCTTGATGTACACCACGAATCGTATTAGAAAGTTAAGTCGGTTTTCAAGCAACCCGCTCTATGTTCAGTATGCAAGGGTTAAGTTAAAAGCAGCTAACATGTTACTTGTAAATTTAAACTTGCCTGATTTCAAAAATTTGTGCAGTAATATGTTTATTACATTTATATTATTATTTTTTTATTTTCTTTTGAAATAAAAGTCAATTATTATTATTCACCAGCGAGTAAAATTATATTTTATTATGATTTTATCATTTATTTAATAATTAAAAAAACACAAAAGTTGTATATATCAAAATCATTTACTATTCGCACAAGAAACATGCCATTAATATTTTTTCAAAAAATAAAATGCTGCGAATCTTGATGGTGCGTTGTAAAGGTTATTTAAAAATGAAATTTAGGGTTTAAAGAAACTCCAAGAAATATGGCCCCCATACAGCTAGCCTACTCTTGATCAGTGCAAGGTAACAATAAATTTACTAGAGTAAATATTGATTTACGCATTATTTTACGATGCGCAAATTATTTAAAAATCATATTTTAAATCAAATTTACATATATATAAACCACAGAATGTATCTGACCAAAAGCATGTTTAGCTCGCTCGCTGTAATAGATTTACAACTTCTGTGGTAGAGCCACCAACTTTTGCGGTTTAACTTTCCAGGTAGTTCAAATAAAATACGTCTGCAACGTGTTTATAAATAATGTGGTAAAAGTACATAATTTTAGTGAAAGTACGCAGCACTTTTATTTTGTTTATATCATTATACTGGCTGCCAGCAATAAATTTTTTTTGACATTTCAGCGTACGTTTAAAAGATAAGTAGATATCATTAGTTTTAACTTTATAGCTGATACCTACAGGGTCAGATTGGTTAAGAAATAAGGGAAATCTGCACATTGGTAAAATAACCGAAATAAAATCTTTCTTTCAGTTTTAACCATGCTGAAAATTTAAAATCGCTCAAAGCAACGTTGTACCTATAACCTGAGGGTACAAACTATGAGTCCCATTTTTAAAATTGCAATTTAAAAAGTGTTGCACGTGCGCGATTTATTTTTAGATTTATCTCGAAAAACAATTTAAATATTTAATATCTGCTTAAAACACATTAAAGCTGACTCGTTTTACTATAAAAATCTTTTTTGTTTATTTTTTTATTCAAAACTTACGGAATTATAACCAATTCTGCTAAAATGTATACAATCAGACAGATTGGTCAAAATCTATAAAAAAATCCCGAGATACGTAATTTAAGAAATATATGGCACATGACTGGGTAACTCACGATAAAAATGTATTAAACAAATCTATTAAGCGGAATACAACTCCAACCAAAGCATCAAAATTCTCACTCTCTCTGGAAAGCTACAAGAAAACTAAAAAGGGCTTAAATACATATTCCACCAATAAAAAATAAAGTTGTGGTTGACACACGACTTTCATTTACGAATTTAAGAAATTTCCATTACTTTTGACAAAAACATGATTATATTTCAATAACTATCAGCTTATTATATTGGTAGTAGTAGTACTTCATCTGGCAATTATTTTATTAGTGACATTTGTCACTTTTACCCAATTCACATTTTATTAATTTATAGCTGAATATAATGACAGTATGTCTCTGCTAATGCTAAGGTATAGGCTACTAGCGGCGTCACAGATGGTGGTAAGTGAACTATCTCTATATATGGAAGTTAGCTGCGAATATACATTAGCAGTCTCCGACCAAACAACGCTGGACTTTAGGTAAACCTAAAGAAATATTACATATATTTATTGATAGCAGCAGCTGACATCAGTACCACGGTACGGCGAAAGAAAAATTTGGTCCGGCTCGCAGATACGACACCCAGAGCGACACTGCAACCACCGCAACAATCATATCGGTCGCAACGCTGAGAAAACTCTCTAACCCGTTAGGCTGACTAAAAATATACCCAAGCGAATAAAACTTAAAATAGCCACCTACAACATTTAAACTATGGAAGCAGAAGCAGAACTACAAGATAAGGCATCCTAGGACCTAGGCCTATGCAAAACCAAACTAGAAGAAGAGATAAATACTGCCCTAAAAACAGTACACCTATTGTACCAAATAACTCGTAACCATCACATAGGAGAAGTGAATAAAAGACTAGAACACCGGATAGCCAAAATTCAGGCGAAATATTGAGTCATTGACATCATGATAAAACTCAACAACCTATAGAGCTTTCAAGTATATGCTCCGATCGACGCATTCGACGACGAGGAAGTCGAAACGATATATAATGACATAAATTATATACGTAATCAGTACGAAATTTAGAAATAAAAAAAGATCCAAGAAAAATGGGGTTAGACAAACATAAAAAGCAGCATACAAAAGTAACAAAAATTAAAAGCGTGAAAGAAATAGGACAAATGGTAGAATAAGTCTACAAATAAAAGACCTAACTAAACAAAGAAGAAACACGAACAGAGAACTGGAGAAATACAAAAAACTGAACAAAGACATAAGTAGAAACATAAGAAGAAATCTAAGAGATTATAAAACAAAAATAATAACAAACACCATAAAAAACAACAAAAATGTGATTGGGATTAAAATTATCGCAAGGATGCGTAAACAAAACGCATAAACCAAAAAACAAGGGTATCATCGTCAGTAGTAGAGAAGAAATCAAAACAACTATCCAAGACTTCTACAAGACTATATATAGCTCCGAGATTTAAAACTATCAACCGCAGAGAAAGAAAATATAAAACACAGGCCCAGAGGAAATTCCAGAAGTAAACTGACACGAACATTTGGCGCAAAAACAGCTAAAGAACAACAAATGCCCTGGCGAAGACAAAATAATAAGTGAAATGGTAAAAATGAGAGAAGAAGACTTGGAAGAAAGTGTACGTATACTAATTAAATATTTGCATTGTGAAGTGCGTGATACCACGTAGTTGGCATAACGTAGAGATCACCAATCTATACAAAGAGAGGAATTGAACTCACATTGAAAATTATCGACCCAAAAATAATAACAAATAGTAGTGCTCCGCCAACCAGCCTTTAAGAAAGGATTCGGTGCCAACGACCATCCACAGACAGTGAGGGCTCTGATAGAGAAAACAAACGAATACAATATACCACCGTACATTTCCTTGGTAGACTAGCAGCTACTCTATAGAAAATTCGACATTTCTAGAAGCACTAGAAAAAGCAAGAGTAGATACCAAAAACCTAAGGCTCATAAAAAACATAGAAAGAAAAAGGCAATAAAATGGACGGAGTATACCCCTTAGTCACCAAAGATTTTCAGACGATATAGTCAGCAGTTCAATAGAATAACTAAAGATCATGCACGAGAAGCTCCACCACGTATCGATGAAAATCGAACTGCAAATTAACCTGGACAAAAAAAAATAATGACATCGGAAAACAGCTAGGTAACTATTAATGAGGAAATGCTCGAGTACGTGAACGAATACATATACCTGAGTCATAATATTAGGGCAGGTAAAGAAAATCAAACAATTGAAATATCAAGAAGAGTCGGTCTATGCTAGACACCGTTCAAAAAAATGGGATTCATCCTTAAATTACGGAATTTCCTAATAATTTAATAAGAAAGGTATATAAGGCACCAATCCTAGCAGTACACACAAACCCAGCGAGCAATGGAGACAGCCATGCTGACAGTCAATATGAGAGACAGGATCAAAATGAAGAGATCCGAAGAAGGGCACGGGTAACTAATGCTTTTATATCTATTTTTTACAATTTCTGTAAATCGTTAATATAAACTTTGTTTTCGTGTATGTATGTGTTTGTAAAATTTAATATTAATGTTTGAAATAGGTATTATCGTACCTTTTTAATCTAACAAAATAAAAATGTAATCACCAAACAAATTTACGAATTTTGGTCATATTTCTTATTTTGGGCAGTTCTATCTATCATCAACTGATCAGAATCAGAAACACGTTGTTGACACTTTTCTTTGTTAAATTATTTGATATGAATAATTTCACTAAGAATATTAATTTTCTTGACAACGAACAAGAATGAGTTCTTAAATAGCAAAAACAAAAAAAAAAATGTTAGGAACAAAATTTGATATGAAATTAACTTTAAGTATGTTTTTTTTCCACAAAATTAATATATTTTAAAGTATTTTGGTGCACTATTATAATATTTGCTTACCTTAGGCTGTAGCAGCGATTTAGCGATCTGTAAAAAAAATAACAAAATTTATAATAAAATATTTGTAAAATTATTATTAGTAATAAATATATTAGTTACAAATATAAAAAAATGTGCTCACCACATGAATTTTATTAACGGATTTAAAATGTATCCGTTACTTTTAATGAAACATAACTATATTTCATTAATTGTCTGCCCATTATTGAAATGTATGTTGGCAATAACTAAAAATTTTATTATTTGTCAGCTGAATATAATGACAGTATGTCTCTGCTTCTTGATAGGAATAAATTTAATAAATTGTTGCTTAGGATCAATCCCCATCAACCCATCAACATAAACCTCATTATGTGAAAAGGTAACAGTCCCAAGAAATGGTATCAGGAACTGTATGAGGACGGGCTAAGAACAACAAACGAACAGACCGTAAGCAAGCGAGCAGAGAAAAAGTAGGATATTATGGTAACTGAAGGAAACTATAAGCCATTTAAAGTTGAACAACTTTTCAGCTATCGACGGCATTACGGCAGAAATTTTGAAGTCGCTGAACAACAATGGAGTTAAAGTATTGATATAAACCTAACCTAACCAAACATATGCAAGAAGATTTAGTTGAGTGGTCATTGGCCTGACGATTGTTGCACGTCAATTTACAAGTGCAAGTGTGAAATGTTGCAAACAACATCCCTGACATCACACCAGAGTGAGATCTAATTGCAGATAATTGATAAAAGTTAAAAGTAAAACCTGAAATTTTTGATCCCGCAGAATTTTTAAAGGGGCGTGAGAGGAAGGATTGAAAATAATAAATTTTATGGTGATATTTGTAATAGTTAATAAGAAACCTTTCCCAAAAAATGTGCTACACACAAACCATACACTACACAAACATCAACAATTTTTTTGATCAATTCTTGCTTATGTGACCCTTAAATCTTAGTTTATTCATGTCTAATACTTTATATTACTATTACACTAGAGATGCCAAGATTACGCACACATCGAAAAATACTGTGCGTGAGATGCATAGGAAAATATCTTATAATATAGTGTAAATATTCAAAAAAGTAAAATAAAGATCAAGGGTTGAATACGAGTTGTAGAGGATAGGAAGAGCTGAAAGAGACTGGTTAGGCGGGCCAAGACCCACAAAGAATTGTTACGCCACAGAAACAGGAAGAAGATGAAGGCAAATTGTATAATCATAAACTGTGCAAAGTTTATAATTTTAGGAACAATATTAATTTTATTCTTAAAGAATATTCAAATGTGTGATATGTGCGAAGGCCACACTAAATGTAGATAAATTAGCCGCTAATATAATATATCAAATTTTTCTGATTATTTGTTTATTATTAGCTTTCTTGGTAATTTAGAAATTATTAAAAATAATCTTGAATGGGTTTTTAAACTGAAAAAACTATAAAATTATAATTAAAACATTTGATATATCATATATGTATATTCTACAGGGTTGGGAAAAATGTAGAATATAGTAAATATATCTTAAACTCCGTAAGAGAGTTTTGGTAAATAGTACTGCAGTCTAAGTAATAGGACCAACCAATTGCTAATTTTTGACAATTTCGGTTGAACCGAAAATTGCATCAATTTTCTCATTTTAAATGAAAGACCCTATATATTTTTACATATTTTAAAAGTTATTTTCTTTCCCTAAACAACCTATTTCTTATACTGTAAATCTACCATGTACAAAAAATTATCTAAATCAATCAACAGTTAAGGAGATATTTCCATAATTTTGCCCAACCCTGTATAAAATATTAATGGTTTCAAATCTAAATTATATTTTGATTGTTTTGAGTTTAAAAACCGAATTGATAATTTTTGTGAATGATTATTAAAATTTTAATTCAGACGTATAAAAATGAATTAATAATCACGAAAGAAAAACTAATAATGAGACGGCTAATATAAGCGTTTTTACTCATTCTAATATTTTAAGTTTTAATTATTATTTATAGATAACTACGTCGTTACCACTTAATGGATTTTTTAGGAAAAAATAAAGTTACCCAGAATTTTAAAAAGCGGTCGCCAGTACACCAAACAATATTAAAGCATGAAGATATTTTTGGATCTTCATTACAATTAGTACTGCATAAAGCATCATAAAAGTTTAAAGTTTTTGGTTGTTAATTTGAGTTTTGAAAATGAAGAATGTGTTGCTTAGTAAGACATTGTGATTTTTGAAAAAGAATTCGCAAAAAATAGGTATAGAAAATTTATTTTATTAATCTTAAATTTAATTTAAGAATGTTTTTCAATAAACCTAATTAGCGTTGGTTTTTATATAAGTGTTACGTTTTTAAATATTTTATTTTACTTTCATTTACGAAATAAAAGAAAGTATAGTAATCGCGAAAATTTTCGAAATCAAGATTTTTGTGAAAATGTTTTCGAATCATTCAGAAGAAGTTGTGTTTAAAGTGGTGTCTGTCTGTGTGTGGGTCCTTTCTTCAGCCCGGGCGGCTAAACTGATGAGCCTGGAAATTTATATTTAAGCTTTTAACACAATTGTAAGCTTTTAACATAAATTGGGAGATCCCAGTGACGTTTGGCTAAAATGCAGCAACCGGAAGTGGTAGTTTATTGCTTAGGTTTTTAAGTATTATTCAAATTTTTAAAATACCATCACGTTTATGGAGAAAACATTAAAGTTAACATTTAAATATTAAAAATTAAATTTCCAACAAATTTTGTTATCATTTTTTTTAAAATTTAGTATTTTAAGAACTCATCCTTGTTCCTTGCTAAAAAACGTTTTATTTAATTTATGTCCATCAACTAGCAGAGTGTACTGTTATTTTATTCAGCTGATAGTTATTGACTTTATTTCATTTAAAAGTGAGGGATGTTACCATCAGAGTTATTGCAACATGAAATAAAGTTGCAGAGATATACTGCCAACCAAATTGGCTGATAATTAATAAATGAAATATAGTTGTTTCCATTAAAAGTATCGGATGTGTTTAAAATTTGTGAATGGAAGTCGTATGTTGACCACACCTTCATTTTTTATATTACTTTCATACCATAAAGTCTTATCGGTTTTATTATTCAATGACCTTAAGCAACAAATATGATTTTAGAAAAGTTCATCGCAACATTTTCTTTGACAGTAACCCATTGAAGATAATTTATTAGACAAAAACTTTTAAAAGTAGTACCTTCTTTAAAATATTTTATCATGATCCTTATCCACTTTGCTTTTTGCCTACGTTCTTCCTTAATATATCAGTTTCCCCCAAAAAATCATAATTTCATATTTGCAAAAAAAATTTCAGAATTAATTTTCTAAAACTCCCTGAAATGTTTGTTGCAGGAGTTAATTTTGAAACCAAATTAAATTTTGAACCCAACAACTTCGGTTCGAATAAAAATTTATATGCACAAAAATAATTTTATTAGTACTAATATTTTGGGTTACTTTACACCAGAGCTGGAATACTACAATATGGCTACTTGTTTTTTAATACTTAGGTATTAATAAACAAAATAATAAATAAAATTCCCTAAAAATGATGTCAGAGGCAAATAAACTACACTGTCCACAATTTCACAATCATGTCTTATACACATTCATACCAGTTGGATAAAATACTCTTATTAACAATATACATATTTAAAATTTTTTTTTTTGCTTTTTTATTAAAATAATCTTTAATAAATTAATTACATTATAATTTTTAATAAATCAATTTAACACCACAATATGGGTTTTAACCAGAAAAACAATAATTCTCTTGCACAATATTGCAAGATTGGTGTATAATGTAATAAAATATTTTGAAATAAATATTTTGTATTATCATCTTTTTAACAGCATATTTCATATTTCCCACTCTCGTGTTGCACTTGCACCTTTTTCTGATTTAAAATTGCAGCACTTATGTACTTACTTCCCACCAGCTTAAAGGGATTTGAACTCCTTACAAGCCTTACGAGTAAAAGCTGTCCTGCCTTCAATTTAAGGGTCGTTGCAGTGTTTCTAAGTGTTTTCTTGGAAATTGTTTAATTTTTGCATCAGTCCAAGATCTTTGCACTTACATTGCGTAAATTGACGTTGCGCGGGAAGAATTACCTGCTTTCCTCAATTCAATATTCTAAAAGCGTTGAGTGCTACTAATATACATACATATATCTGGTCTATAGTATTAGCCTATGCTCCCCGATTCCCAATTGCCTTTTACGACGATCCATGTTTTAAATCTCTTTCGGACATCGCTTATTGTACACCGCCTAGACATCTATTTTTAGACCTTTCTCTCTTTTTCTATCAGTTAGTGTCAATTAAAGAATTTGTTTTGGTATCTTTTTAAATATCGTATTATCCACTTGCATTAGTATCGGAATCTTTTTGTTCCGTATTCTAACCATTTTGGACACACCATCATATTTTCGCCAATAATCCATTTCAGTTGAAAGAAGTCTACTTTTTTTTCGTCAATTTAGTTCTCATCCTTTACAGCCAAAGAGCACGTCACTTTTAAATATGATGTTAAAGATATATCTTTTACTCTGCTGAGAGCTTCTACAATTTTCTTTACTTTACAGTTTTTTCACACTGCCGTTACTGACTATTTTCATGCCTAAAAGGGCGTATACTTTTGCAACCTTTGATCACAATGTTGTTATTCATCAGCAATTCCTTTTGTTTTTTGCCTACACACATGTATTTAGTATTTTTCATATTAATATTTAGGCCCCACTTATCATATTCCTTCATAAGCTTTCGAGATATATATTTCAGGTCGTTTTTGTCGTGTGCAATAACTACCTTTACATCGGTAAAGTGAAAGGTATATAAAGACGAATAATCTGTTATTGGTATACCCATTCCATGACATTTCTTTCGCCATTGCTTCAGTGGGTGGTCCAAATAAATCTTGAAAAGGGTAAGAGAGATAGAAGAGCCTTGGCGTAAACCTTTTTAAACTGGAAAATTTTTAGAGAGTCATCCGCGTATTTTAATTTTTGAGTTGGAGTTTAAGTGCAGTTGTGCGTTTATTACAGTGCTATTAATTGATGATCTACCCATTACTTCCCACAGTTTATTTCTGGAGATGTTATCGTAAGCCTTGGTAGAATCTATAAACAGAAAATTATTTTACCTATTATTAGTCATTTTCTTATCTAAAAGGTGCGTCAGAATAAATACGTTATCAATACTTGCGCGGTCCGCTCTGAAGTCATCCTAGTCTTCAATATCATGCTGGTTCTATTCTTCTTCTACTATGTTTATGATAATTTTTCCATATATCCGATTTAAAAGAAGAAATATATCTAGTTATTGCAGCTGTATTTCTTTCCTTTCTTATAAATAGGAGTTATCCACGCTTTCTTTCATATTTTTGCATTCGCAATTGTTTTATTTAATGAATAAAGAAGATAATATGAATACAAGTTTATCTGATACGTATTTGCATATAGTCCTTCTAATCTATTCGCTTTGTTACTTTTTATTTTTTCATAGCCATTCTTATCATTCCAGGCTCAACGATTATATCAATTCGCTGAAGCCGACATTTTGGAGGTGAAGGTGTTGTATTGTGGTCTATGTTTAGTTAATTCCCCATTTATAGTGTTGTTGCCACATTGCAAGGGTATTGATTGGTAATTAGGTTCTTTGTACTCTGTCTGATCTTAGGGAATTAATAAATTTTCAGGCCTCGTATGATTTTGTTACTCCCAAATTTCTATTAAGTTTAATGCATTTCTTTCTCACATACCATTCCTCTCTTAAATAAGTAAGTTATTTAAAGTATCTTTAGCTCTATATTTTGATTTTTCTAGTAGTAATTTAGTGTTAAGTCATTTATGATACGCCTCAATATTTTCAACTTTTTGGTTTTCTAAAATTTCGTTCCACCATCCATGCCTTTTTCTTCTGGGGTTTGTATTTTGCCTTAAAGCTTCTTCGGCAGCCAAGCTTACTTTGCCTTTTACGTGGTCATATAGATCTTCTGCCGATTGTGTGATGAATTTTATGTTAAGGAATTGATCTAACCGTTTTCTGTGTGAATCTTGTATACTTTCCTCTTGAAATAATTCAACCTTATATGTGGTGTTGAATTATTTTTCTGAATTTATTGGTTTTTCGATACTACCAAGAAATAATTACTGCCACATTCAATACGACGGTATATATCGGTATCCATCGTATTCTATAGTTTTCGATCTTGCTTGATAATCGTGTGACCGATTATGGATTTAATTGTCTAGTAAAAATCACTTGCATCGTCTTCGTTCAGCTTTAATGCGCCCTTCTTATTAGTGTTGCTTAGTATAAAGATCGCAGGATAATAAGCGAAGATAGTTGATATATCTTAACCTGTATTAGAAATGTTACATTTGTCTACTACATGTGGAAGTAGTTTTAAGATGATTTCTTAATGTCTATAAACTTTAAATATGTTGTAAGGTCAAATATTCTTCCTGCTTAACTCTAAAGTTTCTATCTTGATCGTAAAATGTTTGGGTGGCGTTTGATTAATTTAAAGCGGCAGCACCTAATTTCACACATTATAGAAAACCTATGCCATGTCTAAGAATATTATGGCATATTCTTCTTGCTTCTTAAAGTTGGTTATTTCATTAATTTTGTCAACGATCTGCTATTGATCTCTAAAGCCCAATTAATGTGTTGATATTATTCTTTCTTTCTCTATAATAGGTTTTAGACTCTCTAATCAATGTTATTTTAAGAGTTTATTTATAATAGGCAATAAGAATATTGTCTTAGGTAAGCTGGTTAATAAAGATATTTTCTGGGTTTCAACAACAGCGACTTTCTCTCTTTCAAAGGTTAATTATTAATTTTTCCACTGATCTCGCACTTAGCTTTTTTATTTTTTTTTCACTTTATTGGGAGTAGCATGTTGGGTAAGCTAGAAGATTTTCCTTGCAATAGTTAGTTTTTTTGATCGCCTTTTAATAAAAATACTATTAATTAGTATATAAACATTATGACCCTTTAAAATTTTACTACCATTAGTAATTTTCTTTTTTTCTTTTCCTTATTTTCTAGAAGTAATTTTTTTCTGCTGTTCTTTTGGAGAATTTTTACACGTCGCCTATTGTATTTCTTAAACAATCAAAGCCTAGGAGTTCGTCATCTAACTGAGCATTAGTTTTAAAACTAATCGTAATCCATTCTATATGGATTATGCATCATATTTTCACTTATTGTTAGTAAAATTAAAAAAGAGTGCCCGAGCTTGAACTATGCTCTGCTTTTCTTTTTATAAGGATTTATGAAGTCTTAACAGATCCCAGATTCTGTTTTGGTCTGACGGTCGTTCATTACCATTAGATTGGCTTACTAGTTTCTATAAAACCTGCAACTCGTTTGCGCAGCTGTATCAATTGATTTCTTCGTCGTCAAACGTCGTTAAACCCACAAACATGTTTGGCACTGAGATTGCCTTTTTATGGATTTTTCTTTCAATCTTTATATTAAAAACGATTCGAAATTAAGCGCCCTGAAGGCCAATTTACTGCCACGACTGTCAAATTAGTTATTTTTGTTTTAGCGGTCATATACGTAGCTTGTAGTTCTTGTGTTTGAGATTTAATAACTTTACATTGCATCAAGCTATTCTTGATTATCACTTTTCTTCAAATTTTGGACACTCAAATAAAATATGCCTCGCATCCTCCAACTCAGTGTTACAGGACAGGAAAACCACCGTAAATACCAAGTGCAGATAATGTTGTTATGCCAAAAAGTACCTGCCCAGTCATCAATTGGGGAAGGTAGTGTTATACCTCTCCATGCTGACTCCCAAGCCATATTATTACCTTAGATTTAAAATGCCAGTTACCGTGGTCACACCAGTCACACACGATGCCTCGTATATCATGACAGCGAAATGCACATGACACCGTTTGTGCATAGGAGTCTAAGAACAGACTAAGTTGTCCCTAGTGTATATCTGTCAGCGCATTTTATTTTAAAAATATCTCCGTCTGTTCAAACTCTTGATTTAGGGTTATTCACTTTTATCCCAATGACAAATGGTAACTTTGTGCCCGGCATCGAACGTGGATAATTTTACTTATTTTTGAAATAGTTATGGAAAGTGTATTTCTCGAGATATTTGCCCACCTCCAGACTTATCAATCCTGCATATACAGGGTATTCCAACCAAAATTTGACTGGCTATTATCTTTTATTGTGCAGATTTTAAGAAATTTATAAGTTTTTAATGCTTTTTACTTCAAATTTGCAAACATTTAATTTATTTCCGGTGTTAAATATTGACATATTTTAATGTGAGCGTTAAAATAAAATTAGTCAATTTTTTCGATTTTGGCACAAATTTTAATTTTTTCAAAATATCATTTTAGACTTGTAAAAAGTATTAAATTTTGCTTAAAATGTAAAATATTCTTCAGAATCTAATTTATTTCACCCACGTCATTCTAAATAGGTAGGGGAGAGTTGGCAAAATCGTACCAAAAGTGTAAAATATACAAAAATCGTTAAGTGGTACGATTTTGCCAACTCTCCCCTAGTTATGTTATTATATGGTCATAAATAATACATAGTAAAATAAAATTTATAATGTAAATGATATATCATAATAAATTAATATAAATTGCGCCTTTTGACAGTCAGAAAGTTACGCTTTTATCTAAAAAATATTTAATTTACACTTTTAGAGTCACCGACATTGCCAACTTAAGAAATGTTCTGTTTTTTTAACAAAAAAATGTTTTAAAAAGTAAAAGAAATAAATAAGTATATTAAATTAAAATTAAATAAATTAAATTAAAATGAAGATCTTAAAGCAATGGAATATAGTTTGGTCAAATGTAATTTTACTAGCTGCATTGCATCTGATAGCAGTTTATGGCTTTTTTATAAGATTCTCTGGACTATGGCAATCTATATTATTTTGTAAGTTAATTTAAATATATATTTATTTACATAATTACAATATTATTAACTGTTTTAGATAAAATAATAGTTATAGTGACAGCCTTTGGCATAACAGCAGGAGCTCACAGATTGTGGTCTCACAATACCTACAAAGCCAATCAATTTCTTCAAATAATTTTAGCAATTTCCAATAGCTTGACTTACCAAAATAGTATTTATATTTGGTGTAGAGATCATAGATTACATCATAAATATTGTGATACTAATGCTGACCCACATTGTGCTACAAGAGGTTGGTAATTATTTTATGCAAAACTTTTTTTTATACTTTAATAAAAATTTTAGGATTTTTCTTCAGCCATGTAGGATGGTTATTGGTGAGAAAACACAAGGATGTGATAGAGAAAGGAAAAACCATAGATATGAGTGATTTAAAAGCAAATCCAATCGTCATGTTCCAACACAAGTAATTTTTAAAAAATATTTTTTTTTTTTTGTTAGAGCTGGTGATAATTAGTTAAGTGTATTTTTGTATATAAGGTGTCTACTATTTGACGCGGCATCAAAGATGCCTATGTGCTTGTGGAAGCTAGAAAATTGGCAAATTACAGATTAGAGTGAAAACAAAATCCAAATGTATTGTTTTACGAACTGCAACGTTTTTTTTGTGATATCAAATTGACTTTTAGACGTGGTGCACACTTGTAAAACAAGGTTCTAGAAATTAGTTTTATGAAACAGGTTTGATGAAACTAGTTTTATGTTTTGGTGCACAAATAGGAAAACATTTTTCTACAGCTTTATTATGTCCTCTAACGAAAATGATGCGTTTATTTTATGGTGGTGGCTGAATAAAACAAAGAAAAGAAAACACGAGGAAGTATTGGGTCCACCAATTAAATCGCAATTTTTTGCCATGTTTTTTGGACTTGGTCCCTATAACTACATTATTTTAAATTTATATTATATAATATAGGAAATTTAAAAAGTCAAACGTAGCCGAAGTATGGCCAATGACAAAGAAAGTAAGAGATAAGATAAGAACAGTAGAAATGGACTACATGAGAAGATGTCTACAACTCACAAGGAAAGACAAAATTCGAAATGAAGAAGTATGGAGACAAATGGGTGTGACATGCTCCATAACCAAAACCCTTGAAAACAATGCTTTAA
>JARJDX010089452.1:0-13643 GCA_030264735.1 Gymnusa sp. GC000175
TCCTCTTTTATGTTCGTAGGGCCTCCACTCTATTATTCTTCTGTCCCATCTCGATATATCGCTTCTTGCAACGTGACCCGCAAATTTCCACTTGAGAGATGCGATTTTCTCTCCCACATCAGTGACTTTGGTTATTGCTTTAACTCTATCGTTTCGGTATCGGTCTTTTCTTGATTTACTTATCTTATCATTGCTATTTCTATAGCTCTTTGTGCGACCTTTAGTTTCTCTATGTTTTGTTTCGTCATAGTCCAGTTTTCGGCGCCGTACGTTATCACTGGCAATATGCACTGGTTGAAAATCCTTGTTTTTGGGCTTTTTTCTCTTATATTCCGTCTAATATTTCTATTGGTTTCTGCTTATTCTGGAGTTGCCCTTTTGTTTCTTGTCGCTAGACTTCTTCTCTTTTCCATTAGGTTTCTTGTTTTTTCATCAATAAGTTGTTCTTTACATGCTTTTCGTGGTATTATGGTGTTTAGCTGTTTCACTGATTCTTGTATTATCTGGACCAGTCTCTCGTTTATTTCATACACTGACTTGCTGCTCAGGTCATCGTTTGCTAGTGTTTTGTCTATTATTACTTTATAAAGCTATTATGTTGTTTGAGTTCTTCTGCGGTTATTTTCGTTTCTTCGAAAACAAAGTAAGCTTTTCTATTTGACAACATTTTTGTTTTCTTCATTTTGAAAATTGCAGTTTTTCCCAGATAGGTTCATGCAATTTTTGCAATTTATTGTCACTTTTTTGTTTCATCTCAAAACGTATTAAAGATGTAAGTTTTCTTACTTTCGGGTTTAAGTCGCGTATTTTTATTGGTTGTTGCCAACGTTTTGCTCGCCATTGCAGGGAGCATTTTTAAGGCGGAAAAGTCCGATGACTCATCATGACGAAAGTAAGAAAACTTTATTACAAATTCGTTATTTGATCAATTGTTTTTGTTGCAAAACAATGGAGATATGGGTTGCTTTTTCCATCTTCCTTCATAAATGTACATGAAGTACAATTGGTTGCCTACCAGTAGCAGTCGTATTTAAAAACTCTGTTTTATGTTTTAAAATAATAAAAGCTAAATATAGATAGGGGATAGATACAAAAATTATGGGTACTTATTTTATTAGTTTTCAAAAATGTGAAAATTTTTCTCTCTTAATCTTGTAAGGGTATAACGTATAAGTAAAGATTACTCTTTTAGGTATGTGTGTTAAATTTTGCACGTTAACATTCTTTTAATTTCTCGCTCCAAGATTTTGATTAGATTCGGATATTTAAAATCTGTTACGTTTTAGGAAGCTTTTAAACTTGGCTCGTTCAATACATATATTTTACGGTATTTAAGAAAAATACCTATATCGCTTTATAATTTTTAGAAAAACCTTTTAAGTCTAAAAATCTTAGTTCAATTATATATTTTTTTAACTTTGATGAATGTAATGATAATATAATGGTGTTTTAAAGGAGTATAAAGTTCAATAAAGGTAAGAGGTGAATTATAAAAGATTCGTTAGTAATTTTTTCTTGATAAACCTGCTATCTAATGATCTAAAATTTTCTCTTGTAAGTGTGAAGGCGCCGTTTGTTAAATTGTGGATGTTAAAAGTTATAACACCTAACAACCATCCAGGCGATGATGTGATATGCCTAATTAAAAGATCAAAGCAAGTTTTATTATTTAGTTGTACTAATTTTGTTTATTTACATAATTTAAATTGGAATTAATGGTGATACTTTAGTTGTTTAATGTGATACCTAAAAATATCAATTAATACCATATATAATGCTCGTTGTTGGAAAATAAATTTCAAAATGGTCATTAGATGATGTTCGCTAAATTTATTACCTGTTTATAATTAAATCATTACGTTTGTTTATTGAGTATAAAATAAATATTTTATGTGTATAGTGTATCAGACTAGCAGAGAAGAAGGCATAATAATGTGGTTGTAAAAATAGTTAAAAGTGTTGTAAAAATAGTTAAAAGAGAGAAGGAAAGATAATAGGGAGAAACGAGGAGGGGAATAAAAAAAAGTTTCTAGATATTAAGTTAAGTAATGATAAGAGGTCATTAGAAGATGGAATGAATAGAACGTAATAATTAGTACAATAAGCAAAAACCGAAAGATGCTTAAAATAACATTATCATTAAAGTTGTATATGGCATTTGAGCACATAATTTATATTTTGGTATACATATATAAGTTTAGCCTACTAGAAGTATTAATCTATATCAAAGGCATTGGAGCTCAGGGACAAAAGGTCCAGTGACCGTCGCTGACCACATTAAGAGACGCGGGGTAAGAGGTAAGAAGGCCATTAACGCTGGAGAATAGATCACCAGCTGTCATGTGAGCAGCAATCATAGGTACCTGGCCTCTGGCCGGCAAGCGGCGCTAAGAAGCGCCCCGCCCAGCACATCAGCCCCGAAGACGCTTTATTAGGAACCCCGACCCGCTATCATAGCCCACATTAAAAACCCCATCAACATGCAGCAAATCGCACAGTCATCTCCACATATCCACAAAACCGTACCAACCACTTAAGAAGACATACATATATACATTAGCTGATAATTCGATACTCTTACGCTACTTTGCGAAACCCCTTAGTGATTTGCATGGACTATGATGAACGGGTAAAAGCTGGAAGGGTAGGGGTCTTAGGGTGGTTGCTAACTTTAACACGGGATGCAATCATCAATATGTCTCAAGTCAAATAAGGCTATAATTTACCAAATTTCTCTTAAATCGCGTGCTCCACTTTGCCCAGAGGGCAAATGATCCCTACTTATTAACCGGCTGTTCTTTGCCTGCACATTATGTTAATCTTTATGCGTAATTGTCCACCAATTGTATCATGACCAGTTGCGCTCTATAGCATAATTATAACTACGCTTGCAGAACCCATATTTTTATTTAATACAACCATTAAGTACCTTTTAAACAAAAGTTTAATTAAAAAGCGACAACTTACGCTTGCACACATCCCTGCCGTAACTAAACTTTACACTTTCGAAACACTCGCTTCTTATAATAATAATAAAAAAAACAGTACAACTTCTGCAACATTATATACTCCTATACTTATAATTTGAGCATCTGTAAGAAACGTTAAAAATAGAATATCGATTTGCTTACTTCCTACATTAGGTTAAATTAAAACACATTTATTACACGTCACGCACTGATCAGAAACAAAAAATTGTTGTCTTTTCCGTTGCTTTTTTACAAAAAATAAGATTTATTGACAATTTCAACCGCAAAACTGCCTCTGGACTCAATAATAATATATAATATAAACGAATGAAATTTTAACAATTCACATGGATGTTTTAACGGTGATCCAACACCATTAAACCATTACATAAATAATTAGAAATACTCGATGGTAAACATAACATGTTGAAGGTAGAAGTTGGCATTTGAACATATTGTTGTACCAATCAACGATTGCGATTTTTGATCTCATCTAAGTACCGATTTTAATTCTTGGTTTTGGATAGTTATTTCTGGTCTCTGGACGTTGTGTCGATATCTTCTAATGACGCATTTTCTAAAAAATTCACCTAACCAAAAGTAGTTGGAAAAAAAGATGGGTAAGGAAGAGCTTGATCTGGTAATTATTATTTTTTCTTCATTTGTTCAAATTCCTCTATCTTGTTTATTCTTTGTACTTCTTCTTCCTAATCCTTTCTTCTTTTCTCTTCTTCTTTCTTTGTCTTTTCTTTTTCTTCGTTTATCTTTAATTTTCTTCTATCTTCTACCATCATATATTATAAACTTCTTCAATCTTCCCCTTCTTCCCTTTTTCTTCTTCATCAGTTTTCCTCCTACCTAATCCTCTTTCTATACAGGCATTTTTGCTTATTCTCACTTCGTCATTTTTATCTATTTTTAGTTATTTGGAAGGTTGTCACTTCTCTCTTGTTATTTTTACATTTTTTCTTTTTCCTATGCATAGTGTGTTATCGATTGGCTATCCTGCGCACCATTTTATTTTTTGTTGTTTTTAGCACTCTTTTTATTTTGGTTATCCCGGGTCTACTGTAGATTTTAAAGACATAATTAGCTATTTTTTCCATCAAACTATGTAATTTATCTATGCCGTTAAATACATCTTACTCAACATCATCATATCCAGATATCTAAAGCCGCGATATTAAAACTTTTGTTGCATAATATTATTATAACAAACTTGGATATTCTGGCTATCTTAAAGGTAGTCATACACTCTTAACATTGTCATATAAAGCTTTGTTGTTATTAGTTTTGATTTGGTAATAGTTTGTCCTTATTCTCTGCAATTACTTCTACCTTATCGCATTTTCTCCCAGTTCATATCTTTTTAGTTCCCGTACTTTCTTTGTTATTTTGTCCATTATGTATGATTGACAAGCGATATCTGTTTGGCGAGTTCAGCTTCCAAGCAGAAAATTGATTTGTCACACTTAAAATAAAAAATATTTTAAAGGAGGCCTTAAAACTAACCTAAGCTAATACCATTGGTGGCCTCTGCCTAAAAACATGAATGCATTATAGCACCCAAACTAACGTCTTGTTGTTTAGATGTAACCTTGTAACATTTAAAATGGCTTTTCTGAAAAATCTTGCTTATTAGATTTGTGCTAGTACTCAATGCAAAAGAGCAATGTCGATTAGACAACAAATTATTGCTGAACACATCATTGGAATGCTAGATTAGGATAACATATCGTTACTACATGCATCCCTAGTAATGCTTTCTTACAACTCACGCATCCCAAGTTAGGAAAAACTGTTTTAAATGAAGAATATTTATTCTTCTACCGCATTTTATTTTGACCAGATATTATAGCATCATCAGTGGAACGATTTGCCTTAAATATCAAGATGGAAAGTCCTAGTTCTTTCTTAATATGTTCCTTATCACGTTTAGTGATGTGTAGACTGTTAAATGGTGTGCATATATTGACAAACAAAACATAACATTTTAGGGTCAAGAACTTAAAAGTTACTTAAAGTTAACTACCAATTTCCAAATTAACTCCACCTCATCTTGTTCTTTGTCTTTAATCGTCATTGGCTAATGTAGCCAATATCTACGATTTTAATCTTTTTGCGTATATGAATTTAGCTATTTTTTGGCTTTAAAAACAATATGTGCAAGATGTTCCCTGTCTTTTGGTTGGACCTACGGCCTATTATTTCATAATTAGGATTGTTTTCCAGACGTCGATATCTAAAATTCCTGGCCTCTTTGCGTTGGTTTACCTCTCGACCTTTGGTAATGCTCCTTATCACGTTCAGTGATTTGTAGACTTGCTGGTATTTTTTGCTCTCTCTTCTTTCATTCATCATTCTTGTTACATGTTCTTTGCTTATTGAATAAGCAATCTACAAAAAGATGGATATTGCATAGCATTGGAATAAGCCTTATACCAATGCTATGTCTCGCATCTTGTTTTTATTCTTAGCCCTAATGATTTTTTTTCCTGCAGTTTGCAACTTTTTTTTTCTTTTAATTCTTCCGTCTTTTAGACCATCGTCTTATTATATCAATATTTCGTCTATTTTCCGACGTTGATATCAAAAATTTCTGGTATATTTTCGTTGGTTTATCTCTCCATCATTGTCTTGCTGTTATTTCTTCGTTGCCAGTTTTTCATCCACCATTCTTGTAACTTGTTCATTCCAGCGTTTTAGTCGTTTTATTGTCTATTTTTATATGTAGATTTTCTTCCAATAGTTGACTACCTCATTTCAACCCCAACTCCAATCCGAATTACTTTTTAACCCAAAAGAAGTTTTTGAAGAAAAATAATTTATTTAAATTAAAACTTGTTGATAATTAAAACTATAATTACTTAGTTCAAAATATTAGCAGGAAATTGTTTTTTTTGTTTTAATTAATTTTGAAATATATTTTATAAACAGCACGAAAAATTATTTAAATAAACAATTTAAATTATTTAAATAAATAATTTAATTCGATCATATTTTGTAAATAAGAATATGAAATTATTTTAATGTTTAAAGCACGTTTTAATACTCCCCTGGGCTTATATTTTACATTAATCAAAATTTGTTCAAAACCATTAAACATGACTGAAAGCAAAATTAGTTCGAAAATGTTTAAACATCCGCATTCTTTATGATATGATTTTGTCTGCAGGAATGGCTTAATACATATTTTGATCTGCAATTTGGATTCTTGTCAAATCTGGTGGACACGTGCAATTCTTTGTTTTTCAAGAGATTACCAACACCTTTGATGATGTACGAAATATCAAAACTATTTACCAACATATGCAAAAAAAAATAAGTATAAATAACGTTAATTGTAGACCACATTATTTGAAATTTCATAAAACCGTTTACATTCATTTAGTGAATAGACAGGATAAGAAGAAGAACAATAATTGAAGTTCTTCATAATATTTAGATTTTGGAAGGGAACTCCAGTGAAAAAAGTTTGAAAAACGCTACTCTAGTGAATTGTATTGTCATTAGTTCATGCCAGCCGATAGCTCTAGTTTCTAGTGCGGTCCGTCGACCTGTAGAAATTTCTGAGGATTTTTCAAGAGCCTCCCAACATCACTAATGATATACGAAATATAAAAATTATTTACCAGTGTACTCAAAATATAGTTAAGTATTAAAAACATGTATACAAAAAAGACTGATTAGAGTTCTCCATAACTTTAGATTTTGGAAGGGAAGGCCACAAGTAAACATTTGAGAAATGCTCCTTTAGTGAATTGTATTGTTGTTACTGCAACAATTCAGATATAATTTAATATAATAAAAACCACTCTCTCTCTCTCTCTCTCTCTCTCTCTCTCTCTCTCTCTCTCTCTCTCTCTCTAGTCGCTGACTTCATGGCTGAAGTGTCGTAATCTCATGCTGGCGTTTTATTATGTCTTAATGGAGTTAGTGATCTTCCTCCATTTATTTCTGTCTTCAGCAGTTCTTATGCTCTCTTAAAGTGGTGTCCCGGTGATCTCTTGTACCTGGTCGATCCAGCGTTTTGGAGAGCGTCCTCGAGGTCTTGTTCCTTCAATCTTCCCTTGGATGAAAAGTTTCTCAATGTTGTCCCCCTTCTACGATTAACATGACCAAAATATTTGTCGCTTTATAACGGTTGATAGTCTTGTGTCAATGTCAAGTTCTTTTAGTATAGATACATTTGTTCTATACGCTGTCCAAAGAATTCTTAGTAGCTTTCTCTACGTCCACATCTCGAAAGCGTCTATTCTCTGTCGATCTGCTGTTTTCAGAGTCCATGCCTCAGCACCGTATAGTGCAATTGGAAAAACTAATGCAAGCAATTTTTAACGATGGCATGAGACAACACTTATAGTATATATTGGTCCTATAATCCTTTAAGCTATGCAGTTAAAGCTAGATTAATGCCAGTGTATCAAAAACATTGTGCTATACTTTAACTCAATTAGTTAAAGATAGTAGAAGTTTTTTGCACAGCAAACACTACATACTATCTCCTAGAACCCTAATACACTTTGTCAGGTAAAAGAGGATAGCAGAGAAAAAGATCAACCCAGATCGAAATGCTTAAAAGTTGTTCCTAGGCACTCAATCTCGATCAACCTAGATGTAAAATCAAGACTAGCAGATTTTCTCGGTAAAATGAAAAATTATTAACAAAAAAATACACCATCAAGAAACATGAAGCAAGGATTTGTAAAACAGCGACTGTTGTAATCAAAACGCGTCAAATTCTTACAAAAAAAAATTAAGAATTGAAAACGTCATTAAGACTACATACAAACAAACTGAATAAAAATTTATCTAATCAATGGTAGAAGTAAAAAGTAAGAAGTTATTTATTTGGACCGAGATCTTTGATTCCAAATGCAAAAATATTTATTTTCTGCCACTTTTTCTTCTGATACTTCTCTTATTTTCTGCTGTTATTTATTTTTCTTTCTACTGGCCATTCTTCTTCTTAATCTACTGATTCTTTTACTTCTTCATCTCTATATCCTTTTATCCTTCCAGAAGTTGAATTTGGGCTTTTCTTACTCTTGACCAATTCTTCCCAGGTTCTTTGGTCTTTTGCTAGCTTTTAGTATTACTCCTAATTTATCTATTCTTCTTTTCCATATTCTCATTAGTCTTCCTTAGGTATCCTGTATAATATCGCTGAAGCTTTGATCTTTTTAAATAAGTTAACTTTTCACATCCCTATTATGTAGCCACACTAATTCATCTGTTTTTCACTGTTTTGGTATTATGTGATTTGTTTATATTCTGATGTTCCCATATATTTTTCACTTTTCCAACTTACCTTTTTAGCTGTTTTCAAAGCAAACTTTAAAAATGGGGGACACGAAAAGAGCCTCCTCGAAGAATGCACAGCAAGTGCATTCGGGCGTCCCCTGGGCAACAGTACCAAGTACTGGCGAATCTTTTCTTTTGCTCCAAATGCATTGCAGTATGTTACTATAGCAATGCTTTTATTATGATGATGATTTTCCTTTTGGAAACAATATACGCAAAATTATATTTTATAACGGCAGGGTTCACACGACGTTAAGTGAGGTATAGCTCAAAGTTAATATGCATGATGCAGCTTTTACTATATGTTTTCTAAATTAAAAATAAATAATGTTGTTAAATTTATAATGACATTTGTTGATAGTTTACACCTAATTTACAAGACTATAAGCGATTAGAAATAGCGTGATTTGATAGAGGTTAATATAGGAACAATGTATATTTGCATGTATAGATGCCATCTGAAGATAAAACTGTTCGTAATTAAGCTACTCGTGTCTACATTAATAGCAAAATAAAGTTTGCCACGTTCACATATGTGGTACACAATTCTATTCCCATAAAGTTATCTAACAATATATTATGTGTGCAGAAAGAGTTGGAAATTAAATGTGTTCTTTGTAGACAATGACAATATATTACGTGGAGGAGTATAAATAGGGCCTCGTGAACTATAGATACTGTCAAAACAGAGCAAAACAAATATTAAATCATGATGAGTATAAAAAAAACTTGGACTGCACGCACCTCTTATACATTTGTCACGCGATGTTTTATTATCTCGTTTGTTAAAACAGAGGGGATATACACTTTCACCTGTAAACAACGGCCAATCGCATGTTTATATTAAGAGTAGGAGGAGTCCATACCACGTTCATTGGATCTGTTTTAATTTACCTGTGATATATGTCATATGTATACACTCATATAGTCAAAGATACTCTATCTCACTATCTACCTGTACCTACTTGTAAATTATTGACCCAGGACTTCTTTGTTCTTTACCTTTTTCTAAAACTCTACCTTTACCACTTATAATCAAACCATAACAAAATTAACATGCCTATGTTAAATGTTTTAATTATATTGTGCAATAATTAATGAAAATAATCAATATTTAGGTAATTTATACCCAAATAATTCGAATTTTATAAAAAAATGCTTTTTATTATTATGCTAATTAATTATTTTAATTTAAATAAAATTTTGAAAATCCAATAAAAACATATAAAAGATTAATTATAAATTTTAAAAAATCAATAAAATATTGAAAATACCAATTAAAAAAATTTAAAGAACCACTCAGAAAAAAATTACAAAAACCCAAATTCTAATTTAATTCTATTTTTAGAATTTGCGTCAATTCGTCAAGTTTTTATTTAAAATGATTAATTATTTTGTTTTTCTGATTTGTGTATAAAAAAAGGTAATTGTTTCATTTTAGCAAAAAAGTGAAAATTTTCTGAGATATTATTATGATCTGTGCAGATATTTAATTCTCTTTTTATGCTTGAACAAAAACGTATCGTTAAATAATTCCTCATCGACTTACAAGAGCTTTAAAGCGGATTTAACAAATCGCTTTGAGATGATTATTGTTCCTAACAATTGAACTATCTAAGCTTATTAGGTCCATACCTATGTTCAATAATTAAGGATTAATTTGTTGTTACAACTTTAATTCCCTCTTTGGCGTGCAAAAATTGATATTTGTTTTATTTTTTTAGCTGTAAATGAAATTTGAAAACAATACTAACAAATTGGCAGGAACGGCCGATAGAAGTGAAAACTTCGAACTTTTAGTATTTAAATTTGAAATTTCATAATGTTTGCGCTAATGTTGCACAATACGTCAGCTGTATAGCTACAGATATACGCTATAAGCTATATAAAGTAATATATAATCTATGGCTATAAGCATGTTGGTGACGCGAACGCACGAGATTTCACCCATCCAAAAAGCGTCTAACGCGCACAGCACACGGCCGATGCGCGTGCGCCAGTCATGAGCATGTCGGTGACGCGAACCCATAAGATTTTCCCCTACCAAAAAGTGCCCAATGCGGCTAAGGAAATTTTCACTTCAAAAATCTAATGTGTCCAACACCTAACTTTATCATGCACCAGAGAAGAGATTAGCAGTGGCGGCTGAACGCTCAGCACTTAATCAATATTTTTTTAAGACATTTTTGGTGTTGTTAGATTTTCGATTTTTTTAGCTCTTTGAAATCGTGATTTGTATCGAATTTTGAGTTTGTTTTTTACACACCGTTAAATTTTAAGCGGCATGGTCTTGCAAAAAAGCTCTTTTTATTTTATTACGCTCATAAATGTATTTTCTTTTGAAAATTGTAATTCTTTTTAAGCACAAATTTTGCTTTGATGTACATTGGATTTTTTTACTTATTTCTTGTTCTATCATAAAGTTTTGGGCACTACAATTTTAATATGAGACAAAAGATATGAATTTTTTTCTTCATTCCGATTTTCGAGGTAGACCTTCAATTTAAATTTTCTCTGACCCGTTATAATTGCTCCTAACAATAAATCTCGGCCTTGCATTTTATTTCATCTAATAATCAAGTTTTAGATCCTCCAAGAGGTCTCTTTCGCGTTCTTTTTTTAAGTATCAGTTTAGAGAATCATAGAATATAAAACCATACCATCTTAGCATCCAAAAAAACCCAAGTTTGTCTTTGTAACTTGTTCCAATACTATTTTATGTATTTTTTAGATAACTCATATTTACGCATGCAAAATTATAGACGGTTATGTGTTTATATTTGCCAATGTGATTTCAAAACGACTCAAAACAACTTGGGAAACAATCTAGCTTCTAATTAGAATTTAGGCTTTCGCGACTTAAGTCGATGTAAATTTCCTTACTTTCGGGTTTAAGTCGCGTATTTTTATTGGTCGCTGCCAACGTTTCGCTCGCCATTGCAGGGAGCATTCTCAAGGCGGAAAAGTACGATGACTGGAGACCTTGTTCGAGTGTGTACCTATATAGGATAAAAATATTAGTGGGGGTGGAAAAGGGATTTATTATTATTTTTTGCATTTCCTTTACAATATTTTGTGTGTGTGTCATTATTTTCTGGAATAAGTTGGTTATTTATTGGATTAGCGCGTCACCTCCATATTTTAGCATTTCGTTGGTTATTGAGATTTTAGATCTGATGGTTGACGTTTGCAGATATTCATTTATCGATTTTATCTCTTATGGAACAAATTCCATATCCTCCCTTATCCTCCATATAGGTCATCTTTTATACTTTTGTAAAATTTTTCCCAGAAGTTCTTCTTCCTTGCTTCTGCTTTCATATTTACTTCTTGCTTGTTGTGTATTTGTTTGTAAGTATTCCTGCGGTGTATTGTTGTTTCTGTAAGCTAGATAGACAGCTATTTTCTCTGCAGCTAGTATTTTTATTTCTTCGATAAACCTTGGTTTTGTGTTGTCTTTCGTTTGTATTTATTATCCTCATCCGGAGAGATTTTTTAGTACTTTCTAGTACATAAGTTCTTATAGTTTACCTGGTTGAGGTTAGGTTAGGTTAAGTTAGGTTAGGTTCCCTGCTTTTGTTTCCATATTCATTTCTTCTTTGTTGTGTACTTATTTGTAAGTATTCCTTCAGTGTATTGTTGTTTCTGTCAGCTAGATAGACAACTCTTTTCTCTGCAGCTAGTATTTTTATTTCTTCGATAAACCTTGTTTTTGTGTTGTCTATCGTTCGTATTTATTATCCTCATCCCGAGAGATTCTTTAGCACTTTTTAGTACATAACATATTATAGTTTATCTGGTTGAGTTTTTGGTCCGTGGTTATCGGATTGGTTTTGATTTTTTGCGATATAGTATTGTCATTTGGAGTTTTGGTACTCCCGTTATCTAGTGATTCTACATTTATCCTTGCTGAGGAGTTAGTAGGTTTGTGGTTGTACTATATCGATATTTGCACAGTACGAGGATGTGGTCTAATTCAGGTTTGCGGACACGTATCCTTACAGCTTCTTCTTCTTCTTTGGGTGCCTATCTGGTTCAGATGTTGGCGATTATCATTTCAATTTTGATTTTGTTTGCGGCTGTTCTAAATAGCTCCGTTGTTGTTGAGCTAAACCATTGCCTCAGGTTCTTCAGCTAAGATATCCTTCTTCTACCTGGTCCTCGGCGCCCTATAACTTTGCTCTGCAGTATGTCGATATCGTCCTCCGTTTCTTATTATATGATCAAAGTATTCCAACTTACGTTTTTTGATGGTAAACAGTAACTCTGGTTCCTTCTTTATCTTTCTTAGTTCCTCGATATTCGTAAATTTATCCGTCCAATTAATATTTAGCATGTTTCTAATTTCTTGG
Source organism: Gymnusa sp. GC000175 (assembly GCA_030264735.1). Taxonomy (NCBI): domain Eukaryota; kingdom Metazoa; phylum Arthropoda; class Insecta; order Coleoptera; family Staphylinidae; genus Gymnusa; species Gymnusa sp. GC000175. Next base: position 12,626 of record JARJDX010089452.1, read on the forward strand.
AGGATGCTTCAGTTAAGGTCCACGACTCAACTCTGTCTGGAAAAAATGTATCATCTAATATGTCTTATCTTGATGTTCAGTGAGAGCTTACAGTTAGGATTTGTTTTTGATGGATGTTTTTGTTTGTGATGACATAGTCTACCACCGATATTTTTGGTTACGCGAGTTTGACCATGTGTAATTATTTCATTTTTTGTGGAAAATAGGTGTTGTTCATTTTGTGCGCATAATGCGATCAACATTTTGCCGTTTTAATTTAAAGTGAGTTTATTAAATCTTTGCATCACGCCGTGAGTGATTTCATTTCCAACCCTTTCATTTAGGTTTTGCTGTTTAGCATTTCGATTTCTTATTCGTTGGTATTTTGTCGAGGGTTCCCTATAAATTGTTTAAGCACAATTTTTCCTCCATTCTTTCTTTGGTTATGTCTGGTGCATAGATGCTCACAAGGTGCATTTTCCCCGTTAAGGAGATAGGGTGACTTTAGTTTTCGCGTATAGGAGTTGATTGAGAGAATTAAGAAGTGGATTATTAGGGGTGCAGCCCAAAATCCCGAATCCCAAAATCCTGAATCCCAAAATCCCGTATACTAAAATCCCGAATGCATAAAATCCCGAATGCTTAAAATCCCGAATACCCAAAATTCCGAATTAGCTGGATGCTAAAATATAATATTCTGAGACTTATGCTTCTTCTCACTGTTTCACGATATGGCATTTCTGCCTATAATACAGAATTAATAAAGTTTTAATTTTTTGTTACTTTAAAAAAAATGTGGTGTGGCCACCTCTGACTTTATCGTACATTTGAATTTTATTGGTAGTATGACTCTATTTTCTTGAAATTTATGCTGGCAATAATTCCACTAATGACATTGCGACCTTTGACAAATATGTCTCTGTAACACTATAATTTAATAAAAAATAATTTCATTGACAATGTTGCTTAGAAACTAAAAACACTAATTTATTAAAATGTTAAATTTTGAAAAAATAAAAAAACAAAATCTATTCGTAAA
>JARJDX010089463.1:0-10566 GCA_030264735.1 Gymnusa sp. GC000175
ATCGTAATGTAGATTCAATTGCCAATCGATTGATGTAAATAGTTTTTAGAATAAGTGTGAAATTGTTGCCTTTTGTAAAATTTAAAGTAAGGCGTATTATTATTCTAAATATATTTATCACACTAATATCATAAGGGATTTTAAAACTTTTTTTTGGTGGAATCGATAGTGCTCTGATAGTTATTAGGATGATATCTTAATTTTTGTCGTAGCATTAACGGTTTAAAAGATATAAACAAATATATTTTTTTATTTTCCTAGCCTCCTTACAAGGTACGTGGTGCTGGCGCGTGGTGCTAACTTTCCGGCGGTAATATATCGAACGATCCTCGAGATTATTTTAGTGGCATTAATGATGATATTTAATAAAAAATCAAACAAATTTTCGAGCTTATACGAAAACATATCGATAGAAAAATAATCCTACAAAAATCTTTAAAATGAATCCTGCGGGTAAAAGGTTTAAAAAACACTTTTGACTACCAAATTACAACAAGCAACTATTAATTATTTACTTAATAAGACAATGATAAAACATCTGTTTAAATAATTTTGCACCTGGCAAGACGTGTTAAATAACTTAAATAATTAACTTTTATTATTTTTAAACACGATTTTAATGATTAATGATTTTCAGTAGAAATTATATGTATAAAAATTTAATTTGCTAATTTCTAAAGTAAGATATGTAGGAAATAAAATTAAAACGCTATCACGGTGATTAATTAAGTATACAATACNCAAAAGTAATTCTTCTTTCTTTATTATTTGTCTAAGAATAAAAACTCAATTTTGGGCATTGCAATTTTTCCTAAATCCTCCTTATTCTTTTTTTGGCTGGGGCTCACTTCACAATGTTTTCTTATTCTTTCTCTAATTTTTTAAAACCTTGGAAATTATTTCAATAAAATTTAATACAATCATGTGACTAATTGCTTTAAAATATAATAGGAAAATATTTTTGTAATATGAAATTAAATTAAATATTTCACAAAGTGTGAACGCAGAAACAAAAATATTTTCAGGGTTAAATATTGCAAGCATTTATTGTTAAAATTTACAATTATTTAAAAATTTGGTAACACCTCCAATGAAAATATCAACAACATATATTTAAAAAAAAAAGAATTCATGCAAAATATAAATATCGTGAGAAAGTATTAAAATATCGAAATATGATTTCCTTCACGTAATATTTAATATATTTATGAAAAATTTATACACTTTATACCATAACTAATTCAACTGCGCCCACAAATAATATATTAATACATCTATCTACAAATAACTCGACTCTCCTTTGAAACATTTCCGCAAAAAATTATAAGGAACTGACTTAAGCTTAACTAATTTGCGAAATCAAGGATTTATATTTCTTAAGAACATATGCAATATTATTAACGCATCATGAATTAAATTTATTTTATTACCCTTTAATTAATTAAAAGCGTATTTGCATAAATTTAAGACATAAGACATTTGAAAACTTTCTTCGTGGAATAGTACATTTTCTTTGTGCAATAGTAATTTTATTAAGCCAATTATTTACACATCTTTTTAATATGCTAGAGTACTTTATATCATTTCGTAAGTTGATATTTTTTGCTGTTACAGGCTGTAATTTACGGCTAAACTTCTTCATAATAATTTAAGTAGAGGAAGACTGAAGTGGGGAGAAAATATTTATAATTAAGTATTTCTAGTTGAAACGTTAAAATTTTTAATAATTTATTATTTTATTAAAAAATAGGTGTTACGTCACAAAACGGAATCAATAAATTTTTCGGTGACTTGTGTGTGCAATTTTTATACGATAAATATTTAAATTTTCTACATCTACATGAAAGTTTTAACAAAATCAATGCCCTGAAAATTCTACAATTTGTCATTGTCAAAAATTATTAAAATTTTGAAAAGTTACATGAGAAATTTCAATGACCTGAGGATGGATTGAAAGTTTTTAAATTTTTGGTGGTAAAAATTTAATGTGTAAAAATGTAATTTAAATATATTTTAAAATAAAAAATAATAATGATGATGATTTAATTAATAATCTCAATAAATTTTATTTGGCGAAATTTCAAATGCAATAACATGTGTCACCACGTAACATTGAAATTTCTTTTTTAAAAAACTGCGAGTACCACATGTTCTGTACCTCATACCCGAAATGTTAATTAACTTTCACAAAAAAATAAGAAATTATTCAAGTGTACAAGTGCAAGAAAACAATTGCCAGACAAATAAATTGGAGAAAATGTTACGAATGTTTGGTTGGGTATTGTTAATTTTACGGATTAAAAATATGCATAATTCGCACATGATGAAAGTTAATTCCTAATTTAATTCGTACGAAAAAAGTTTCTTTCGTTCAATAAACTTTAGTTATCTTGGTGTTAACCGCAGTAATGTTTAAACAAATATATTTTTTGTTTTGTTTAATTGCCTGATATTTTAAGAAACCAGCTCCTTGTACAGAAGCTTGTTCAAAAAGACTTGTACAAACTGCACAAAATCAAGAAATGTTTAAAAAAATTTAAAAAAAACGCATATATATTTAGAAGATGAAAAAATTGTCATAATCAATGCTGTAAACCAGGGTTTTTCAAACTGTGGTATATGTATCATTAGTGGTACATAAGTCTAGTATTAGTGGTACATAAAATATTTAGTTAACTAAAAAATATAAATAACCCTACTACCAATCATTTTTCCTATTTTTACTCCCATTTTTTTTTTTTTTATTTTAGTTTTAATTTTCATTTAAAATTTGATTATTTTGGTCAAATTTGAACTATTTTAGTCAATACTTTGATGATTTTTGTTAAAATCATGTCAAATTCAAGCAAATTTCATCAAAATTTAAATGTTTTTGGTTTAAATTACGATAATTGTAGTCATTTGAATGTTTTTCATTAAAATTTAGATAAATTTGAATAAAATTATGTAAGATTTGAGTAATTGATGTCAATTTTTGCCCAAAAAAATTTAGTCAAAAACATAAAAAAAAAATAGATGAAATTTGCTTCAAATAATTGACGTGATTTAAACCAAAATAATCAAAATATTGACAGAAATCATTCAAATTTGACCAAAATCATCAATTTTAAATGAAAATTGTTCAAATTAAAACTAAAATCATCCCTATTTAACCAAAACTAACAAAGTTTTAATGACAATTATCATAATTTTAAGCAAAAACAAAATTTTATTTCAACTGCTCAGTTGTACATAATTTTACCCAAAAATTAACTAAATTTTAAGGAAAAACGTTCAAATTTGACTGAAATTATCTAATTTTAACCAAAATTATCTTAAATTAGATAAAAATAGCATAAATTTGACGTGATTTTAACCACAATTATCAAAAAGTTGATGAAAATCGGTAAAATTTGAACAAACTCTTTAAAATCTAAATAAAAACGTTTAAATTATAACCAAAATCAAGAAAGTTTTGATAAAAATTATCATAATTTTAAGTAAAAACAGAATAATTTTATATTAATTGCGCAAATTTTACCCAAAATTTTAATGAAAAACGTTCAAATTTGACTAAAATTATTGTAATTTTAACTAATTAAATTATCTACGTTTTGATGAAATAGTTTGAATTTGTAGTGATTTTAACTAAAATGTTAGAACTCGATAAAAAATTTAATATCGATTCCTCAAATTTAATTAACTAATAGAAGTTTTAAAATAAATATTGTATCGCTTGTGATGATATTTCCATTTTTTTTATTAATTAGACATAGGTGGTATATTTTATATTTTATTGTTTTCAAGCGGTACAACATTTAAAAAGTTTGAGAACCCCTGCTGTAAACGAGGCATCATGTGGAGTTTTAAGGACACATATCTCTAAAATGAACACTCTCTGAAAAATTTGAAACCAAATATTGTTTTTAAAATTATTTTTTTTTATTATGTATATGTAAAAATAAAAAGTTTTTAACAAAGGGACGTTTTTAAAAACGACGACTACTCGATTTTCGACGACCACCCGACTTTCCTGAAGCGAAAAAAACTTCACTCAACTTAGATATAAGTTGTTGGTATTACGATTTTAATCAATTTTATTTTTTCAAAATATTTAGCCTCCAGAATATACAGGGTGTGATAAGTTGTTCGATATGGGGATCTCGAGAACCGTAAGAGATACGATGTCGGTTAAATTAGATAAAAGTTGCCTTATTATTCGACCAATTTAGTGACGTATCCATTTTTTTCTAAAATGCATAGGTCACTAGATTTCGGTGAAAATGTAATATTTACGATTTTTAATTTTTGCTTATAACTTTCCTATATAAAGTAATACACTATTTTAATTTTTACTTTATTGAAACACTTTTTCAAGAAGAATTTACAGGGATGCTCAAATTATTTCCAACATTTACAGTTTTCGAGAAATTGATATTCATATGGGGGTCATATAGGGTATATAGATCTTTTTTCTCATTTTAGTGTATTATTGTGCATGTTATTAAATTTTTAAGGCCCTAAAAATTAAAGGAAAACACATTTAATTGTGATAATTGTGAGAAGATAGTGGGAATAAACACGAAAGTAAAAGAACCAGGTTTTACACAAGATTAATGGATGAATAGAGAAGACTGGAAAAGGGGTTTAGAACATTATGAAACCGATTTATATATACTTCACTTGGCGATCCAAAAAAACTTTCTACTCAGCCTAAAATTACAAAAGTGCAAGGATTGTAACATTAAAGACAAAATTGCAATTTTTGAGAGAATTACAGTAAGAGGACAATATTTGTAATTGGTGTATGATTATTTAAGTATAATTCCACGACCAAGTGTAGAATCGGACAAGGCGTTTTTGCACGAACCATCGCAGGCTTAAATGCTGACCATTTATTTTTAATAATGACCGTTTATATAAAATACTGACCATTTAATTAAAATACTGACCAATTTAATTAAAATACTGACCATTTAATTAAAATACTGACCATTTAATTAAAATACTGACCATTTAATTAAAATACTGACCATTTAATTAAAATACTGACCATTTAATCAAAATACTGACTCTTTACTATAAATACTGACACTTTAATTAAAACACTGACTCTTTGTTACAAATAGGGACAGTTTTTATATAAAACTGACCATTTATTATTAATACTGACCAAAAACGTTTAAAAATACTGACCTGATAAATGGTGGTCATTTTTTAACAAAGGGGACAATTTGAAAAATTCTTTAATATATTAAAGTTTGGTTTTGATGATCCACATCACTATAGAAAGAATGTTGACGATAAATCTCAGATCAAATATTGTTTGTAAAGGTTTTTATATATTATACGTGAAGATAAAAATTACTCAATATTTATTAACAAAAGGACTAGTTTAAAAAATAATTTAATGGCCAATTTTGGACAAAATCGATTTAGAGGGTAGAAACTAATCGGTTTCTTGCCGGGGACAAAAACTTTTAGTTTTTGCCCCCACAAATTTGTCGAAAATAAATTTTGTGGGCGTATTTCGTATGCCCTCACAATTAGCTCTAGCAAACTTTGAAATTGTCTTGGTTCATCCCTTGCTACACAATCTACTATTTTAAGATGTTTAATATTTAAAAGCCATTTAATTATATTTTAATTAGAGTAATAATTTTTTTTTATTTTTAGGCTTCTTTTATTGATGATGTTTTTTTTATTAAATAATTTTTTGACAATAAAGTTTTTTTCAACAATTAATTTGTTTTTTAAATAAATATTATCATAAATAATAAAACATCGTTAAATATTTATAATGTACGCAATTAAATGCTATACCGGAAGATGGTAAGTAAATGATCGTGATCCAAAAGACTTTCTCCACATGCATGTTTATTATAAATAAATGAATAAATAAAAGCTTGGTGCATACCAGCAATGTAAGTCTCATCCTATTCACAGTAAGCAACACCATTTTCACTTAATGTCTTTTCTTTACTGAATGTTGAGAAGGGCGAAAGATTGTTTTATACTCCTGAGAGAAGCCTCCAGGATGCGGTGCAAATGCCCCTTCTTCTTGTTCTTTCTGCAAAAAACTCGTGTAACTTACCGGCTCATTTATTTACTATTATCTTAATATAATTAGGTCCGGCATATTGTAAACAATAACATATTTAAAATATGCATATGATACATTTTAATTATGAAAGCCATTCGTAAATTTAATTAAAAGCAAATTTTTTAAGAACATTTATTTAAATTATTAATGTGTCATAAAAACTTAATTTTATTTTGTATAAAACTCTCTTTACTAGGCACTAATACTATTGTCAGCTTAATATTGGATTATTTTGTATAGTGAAGCGTAAAAGAGTAAAAGACTAAATATAATTTTTAGGACTTGAACTTGCCAATCGAAGCCAAATTCCATCAAATGGATTTTTATCCCTGTCATTTTATTAAATCATTTAAATTTAAGCTACTGGGTGATTTGGTGGTGATTATTATGGGCATTTTAGTAGCTTCGCTACTTTTTGTCTACTGCGTAAGTGGAAGATTGGGTATGGATTTTTATCCCTGTCATTTTATTAAGCCATTTAAATTTAAGCTACTGGGTGAGTTAGATAAGCATTGGTGGTGATTCTTAATGGCATTTTAGTAGCTTCGCTACTTTTTGTCTTCTGCGTAAGTGGAAGATTGGGTCGGCTATACGGTAGGTATATAAACCCTAGAGCCTAGAGCAATTTAATTTATTACCATAGATACTACTTATTACCTACAAAAGTGTTCAAGCAGTGTTGGTATGGGTATGCTCTTTCTTATGTCCAAGATCTTGCATTTCTACAGGTTACGTGTTGTGGTGTTTTCCTGCCCAGAAAGCTAGGATATTACGGCCTCCCAGTAGCTGGTTGTTTGCGCAAAACATCCATACCAGCTTTATTTATGTGAAGGTCAACTGACATGCCCTTAGGAAGCGTCTAGGGTAGACCTTCCGGAGCGCGTCGAAAGGTATGTCTTCTTTTCTCATCATAAAAGTTCTTCCTGAGAGTTTCATCTAGGCGTTTTAGTGCTACTACTACTCTTAGAAAGCAAGGATAATAGGGCCTCTTTGTATGCTTCCAGTAGATGTTTGTTTGCAAAGGATGGTCATGCCAGCTTTAATTATGTGAAGGTGAATTGACATACCCTTAGGAAGCGTCTAGGGTAGATCTTCCGAAGCGTGTTGAAAGGTAGGTCTTTTTTTCTCATTATAAAAGTTCTTTCTTTACTAAGAGTTCTATCAACGTACTGAGAGTGTTTTACTATTTTTTGAAAAGTCTGTGCTATAGAGAGGACATAGACACACACCTACACATAGATACCAATTCGAAAACAAATTTTTCTGAAAACAGAAATTTCCGCAAAAATCTCGATTTCGAAAATTTTTGTAATTACTATACTTTCTTTTACTTCGTAAATAAAAGTAAAATCGTCTTTTAACGATTCTTTTAAAATAATTACGCCGAATTCTAGTGTTGCACATCTCACCATCGGCACAAGTACAGTCGAACTTCCTTAAGTCGAACCATCATAGTTTACTATAAAAAATCGCGATACAGAAAATTCGAGTTACAGAGATAACTATAAAAAGCGATCTTGATGTAAAAATTTGCGAAAAAAATCAAGAAAAATATGACTTATAGAAGTTCGAGTTATGGAAGTTCAACTGTATACATATGGGAAATATAGATCATTTAATCATTTAACTTGTTTTCTTGTAAGTACCTAAGCAACTTTTTCTTGGAAGAAGTGAAAATTGCTTCACAATAATTGAAAATTTATTGAAATTTTATTCTGCAATACCTATCGGAGAAATTATTTTCAATCTTTAATTTATTTACGATTTAAATTGTTTTTTGTAACCACCATCTGTTTAAGTAACGAATTGAGCATAATTTAGAAATTAGTACCACACGCGTGTCTATTAATTATATGAATAAAAAGTTTTATTGAATTTAAATAAATTTATAACAATACAGAAAAATATATCTGTTTATGATATTTTTATGAAAGTAATTAATTAAGTGGTTTTATTGTGTTGATGGTAGATTATGTAAAAAATGGGATACGAAAAGAGCCTCCTCGTAGGGGGCGGTACCTTGTACTGGCGAATTTTTCCACTATTTAACATTTTGAATACAAATTTTTACCGTTTACAATTTTACCGTTTACAATTAGTTTTTTATCTTTAAATCTCTTATATGCGACAGACCGAGAAATGGCATGTAACACATCGTAATGTAGATTAAATTGCCAATCGATTGATGTAAATAGTTTTTAGAATAAGAGTGAAATTATTGCCTTTTGTAAAATTTAAAGTAAGGCGTATTATTATTTTAAATATATTTATTACACTAATACTATAGGAGATTTTAAAACTTTGTTTGGTGAAATCGATAGTGTATTAAGACGATATCTTAATTTTGCCGTATCATTAACGGTTTAAAAGATATAAGCAAATATATTTTTTATTTCCCTAGCCTCCTTACAGGGTACGTGGTGCTAGCGCGTGGTGCTAACTTCCCGGCGGTATAACGGATCAAACTTTTTAGTATCTTTTATAATGATATATTTTAGAAGGTTGAGTTTTAAGTTGAAAAAATATATTCTAACTCTGGGCGACTCAAAATATTCTCAAAATCTGCCTTTTTTATTGCGATTAAATGAAAAATTCAATTATGTAATGAAATAGTTAACTTTATATTTTGCCACACCGAGTTTTATTTTGGCAAATTTTTATTTTTGGTTGCAAAACTGTGACGACCACGTAATATCAAGCTGCTGATATCCAACTGGTTTCAGGATTTTTTGATACGCATGTTGGGGTTCATCTCATATTGTTTTTTTTTGCTTTATGTCTGATTTATGTGCGAATAGGATAATGAATCTAAAGACCAGGTCAGAAAAATTAAAGTTATGAAACAGGGAGAAGTAAGATCGAAATATTTTGTGCCATCCATCATCAAAATATTTTACAGTACACGAAAAAAACTTTAGTAAGTCGCCAATTACAGTAAGCTTTACAATTTTTATATTGACCAATAAGGTAAATAAAACTACTAGACACATTTTGTTGATGGTTATCATTTTTACAGTTACTTTGATAAGTTTGGTAAGTTATAAAGAAATGAAGGCAAGAATAATGTTTTTATTAAAATAAATTTCAAAATAATGCTGTTAAATTTTTAGAGTTTTGAATGGGTGCCCTTACTTACAACAATTCCTCTTTTTTAATACTTTTACTCTTGACAACGAGTTTTCAACATTTAACTGACCAAGCATGTAGTACCCTAATCGCAAGAACTAAAAATTATACAAATGCATTGTTTTAGAGTATTGAATTGGGAGTTATATTTAAATCAATTCCTTGGGATGGGTGACACAGCTTTACAGAAAGATATGTTGTTCATGATGATAAGACGTCAAAAACCTTTATGTTTTATTGTTGGAGATTTTGGAGTTGCAATTTCAAGATCCATCTTGCTTTCTGTAAAAATTAAAAAATACTTTTAATCCACTAAATTATTATTTAAACTGTTTTTATAGATTTTCAAGACGATTTATTCGATTATTACATTCCTAAATCAAAACACTTAGAAGAGATTTAAAAAAATTTGTCGCGATTACAATACTTTAATTTACTTTGTAAATGAAAGTAAAATTATGAGCAAAAATATTAATTGTTTAAAAATTAACTTTATAAAAAAATGGAGGTGTGGTCACCACATGACTTACATTTACGAATTTAAAACATATGCGTTACTTTTAATGGAATCATTACTATATTTCATTAATAATCAACCAATTCGATTGGCAGTATGTCTCTGGAACTTAATTTTTGATGTAAAATATATGTTGGCAACATCGACGTCACTTTTGAATAATAATGACTTAAGAATTCTTTAATGTTATTGCACCTTTTTATGTTGTTTGGAGGCTGTTAAAAATTTTAAGGCCTTTCACATGCTGCGCATTTTTTGTTACGTCATATTTCACGCGAGGTACGCAAAAATTGTCCTTTTTTCTGGTGTTAAATTAATGATTAATGTGTATTGGAGTTTATTGCAAAATTATTTTTATTGAAATAAATGTATTTGCATATTTCATACAGGGTGAGTTGCTATGAGCGGCGCGGTCGATTACGCTATAAATGTAAAGAAAATGTATTTCTTTCATTTGGATCTTGCCGTGCTCTGTGTAGTTACCGTGGTTTCCATAAATGTTGATTAAATAATATAATTTTTTTAAAAGGAATTGGCATATTAAAAAGTATATACTTTAAATGTCGTTTCTTTGATTTCAGGTAAAGACTCTTTGTAAATAATGTAAATAGAACCTGTAATTAATTATTTAATGAAAATAAATCTTTGATTTCAGAGCAACACATTATAGTTTATTTTGATTTGTCAATTGTGATATAAAGAAGAAAAGAAGTAGCGTTATAAAACGACATTTTTATTCACAAAAAAATATTAATACAAAATGGCCAGCAAATGATGGAAAATCAAATGTATATTCCATCACCTCAATTGCCACAAGTGATAAAAAAATGTATACAATACC
>JARJDX010089504.1:0-23659 GCA_030264735.1 Gymnusa sp. GC000175
TGTGAATTCGATATTTCACCTTCTGGATAAAATCTGGCAATTATATTATCAACCAGTAATAAAATATTCATTGTGTTGTAATGGCCTTGATGAATCAAAATTATATCACTTAAAGCATTGGCATCATTTTTACTTTCACATGCATTTACAAAAAAATTCAAGAATTCTGTTGAGTAACAATCGATAAGATTTGACTTTAGAAATGATCCCATTCCATTTAATTTTCCATAAATCCTCGCCCTAATAATATAAGATTTGGTTAGTGAAATAATTGAATCATTACAAAAATTTGCATCATTCAATTTTAGATCTCTAATAATAATTGAAAGATAATAGAGATAACTGTCTTGAAATTTAGTCTTGAACATTTGTACAATCACTTCAAATCCATTCAAACTTATATAAAATGGGATTCTTAAAAAAGGATTCCAAATACTTTTCAGGCCTTTTTCAATGTTATCCCACTTGTCGTAAGAAAGAACGAGTTGAATTATTTGAATTTTTTCCGTTTCAGGTAGGCTGAAATCCGAAAAAAAATCTCCAAATATGCTTATATCAGCATCTGAGTATTTAAATATAGTTTCATCTTTCATGAAATGCTTAATTATTCTTTGAAAAACCTCTTTCCGATTCGATAGCATTGAATTGGCCATATATATGGTCTTTTTGAGAATTTTTAAAAATATCATATTTTTTTGTTTTGAATCCAATCTTGAAGAATTACGAACATTTTCCAGAAAGTCTACAATGTAGCCCACTTTGATCCATGGAATTACAATATCAAGCCTATTTTCCATCGATTCAGAATAATTTGCATTGAATCCTTTCGTTCCAGACAACTCTAAACAAAAATAATATCTTTCTTGAAACCGAGTAATTTCATCATTGAATGGAACATTGATACAACAGATATAAGCAAACTCATTTATAATGCGATTTTCCACACCCAACTCAACCAAATTTTTTGCTATTTCATAATGATGAATCGGTTTGGTGATTATGAAATTCGCGAGTGCTTTAATTTGATCCAATCCTAATTTTGGGGAAATTAAAATTGATAGAGATATAATTTTGAGATCATTCTTGCTGAAGTCTGGTATGCGGGGAAGTGCTGAGTCTGTCTTACATTGTAAAGGATCAACTAAACATCTAATACAACGAGGAAGACTGGCTGAAAAAATATATTCTGAAATTAGATTTCTGTTTTGTGGATCTAACTGATCTATGTTCTTCATTTCATGAAAATATGATTGATCGTAACAAACACAGCAGGAACGCGATTGTTCCAGAGTATATTGAACTATATTTCTAGCACATGAAGCAACATAAATAGATAGGCACAAAAATTGAAACTTCATCTTGGGCCATAAAATCCAATTTTAAAATTTTCAAAATTTTTTTTCAAATTAAATTTTTGAATTGCTGGAGTTACATCATAAAAAATATTCTAATAACCAGCTATTTATGAAGTTTAGAATTTTTATTATATTTAATTCAAAACGTGATTATTCAGTTATCAATCGACCAAACATACAAAAATTTTAAGAGTAAAATTAAAGAAATAATATTTATCAATCAACTTTGTTTTCGCTAATTTTTGCTTGGAATGATTTTAATCAAGTAAAATGCCCCTTTATCAACCTGTTCAAAAAATTACAGAAAAAATATTCCTGCAATTAGATTAACTACTAGATTAAGGTTGAATGATATAAAATTGCAAAATAATGGGATTGAAATATATTTTTTCAAGAAAAACTAGAAATACAATTTTCTTTGAATTAGGGTTATTCTCAAAGATATATCGATTTAAGTCACACTTCTACTAACATCTAGGATTAATTCTTCCCATTATTTACCTCTTGTACTATATCGCCACTTTTATCGTTAAGTTTCCCCCTATATCCGAAATATATGCCCGATCTCTTTAAAACAATATATTAAATATATCTTTGATGTGATTTAGGGAAATTTTAATTCCCTCACGTATTAGAATGAAATCATATTACAATTCAATCTCATAACACCGCAAGGTTGCCTTTAAATATATCTATGCTACAAGCATTGGAGAATATGATATATTGGCAAGTGAAAAGGATTATGGCACTAATGTAAACTCAAGTTGATATAGCAATCATAACAACATGGGATGGGGGTGGTAAAAATTCACAAGAACATAGATATTAAGTAGCATAAAATATTAGCCTGCACCTGATTATACTGCTTGAGCTGAAATTTTAATTATCAAGAATAACAACCCTGTTGAAAAGAATGAAATTGAGGTGTAAATATAAATATTGGGGAATAATTTGCACAGGCAAAGCCAGTAGAAATTGATTCTAGAAATTTCAATATTTAATTAGGCTAAATTTATAATAACACGGTTAGAAATTAAGCGTCCTAGATTAGAAGCAGAGGTCAACATTTGTCTGTAGAGATATATGTGAGGTTCTTGACCCGAGCCAATAACTTTATGGGACGACTGAACCGCAAAAAGGCGGATACCGCTTAGACCAGGATGCCAGTTCTCCAAAGATTAATGCCCCTGTTGATCTCGACGCATATTCCTGTACCGTGCCTCGCAGATTTATCTCTAGCATAAAGTGTCTCGAGGCATAATGCTGTGTTGACTTGAAAGATTTTCTGCCATTAGCCAGACTTCATATCATCCTCGTCTTCTGAAGCAGGAGCTTTCTACATACTACAGGTGGTTGACTTACCAGAAACCTCCCCCTGCTTAAAATGCTCCACACAAAATATGGAGCATCTGCCTGAAAGGGTTTACCCCGGTTCTACATAAATTGCATCGGTTTTAACTTTTAAAGATCGTACTGCACTGCCTTGCTCCTTAAGAGGAGAATGAAATTTTTCAAGATCCCTAGGCAAACACTGAGGTCAGTGGTGTATCTGAGAGAACTTGATTACTGCTTCCAGGGCTGCTAAAACATCAGCCACCTCCATATGAATGGAGAAACATGACCCATATCAGGATTTCGACAAGCTTACCACATTTTTACAATGAACTTGCAAAAAAACAAGCGAGGAAATGGGCATAGCGAGAGACAGAACCTTTTGCCAGTGAGTTTTTATAAGGCCTCTCAACCTCAGAACTGGTGATCCTGTTAGAAATTTCAATATAATGTTTACTTGAGGGATATTTTGGTTTTTTCCTATCGACTAGATTTAGTTTTAAGCTTACAAGATAGCGGTCTCGCCTTTGTCTCAATATATTGTTCAATACTTTAGACCGGATATATGCTTCTATGTTCTTGGTCAACCCAAGCTCTTTAACATGATTCTTGTGATGATCATTACAATTCGCTCCCTAGATACTAACTTCAAATCAAAAAATAGATATTGATTCATTCAAGGCAAATTAATATTATTTAATTGATTAAATATATTCAACATATCCTACTACATTTTGAATTAACAAAGGACTTCACAATCCATCTACTTTATAACTGGGTTTCTGAACATTTAATTTCTAATAGTATTGTTAGTTAGTCGCTCTTAAAGATATTTAAAACGTTACTTGGGAAATGTTGGCACACAAGCATCTTTAATATAAACTCCAGAACCTTCATAATCCATTTTATTATCTACTAGTCCACATTAGCATTCCTAAGGGCGTTTGTAAAATCCAACGATGTATTGAGAAACTTGTTCGGGCATATTTCTTGAATCCATTGAATATATTAAAGATTAAAATAAGCACAGAGATCATTTTTATAGTGCTGATGATAATACGGCTTTAGAAAGCCGAATCTTGAGTTTTAAATGAATATCAAAGCATTCAATGCATGAAATGAATATATAATCAAAAATAATTTGTTTTCAGGTTACTTTAGATTTTTCCAGTTGTTACTTGCTGGAATTTCCTAAGTGTCTCTTTGTTGTTACATAGTCAATCTCATCACTGCTTCCGATGCCTCTCCTTCAAGATCATCCTCCTCGAGGGGATTCCGTTTTCGATCGAATGATATGCCCATCTTCAGTATTCGTGATTGGATGTATGCTCCAGCATTGGGTAGTATTCCTAATTCTTTTAAAATAAATAATTTATTTCCAGGTTAATATATATGTTTTCACCTTGTGGATGGGAGGGGGTCGCTGGCTCAGAGGTTGAGAGGTCCTAGAAAAAACCACTGGCAAAAGGTTCAGTCCCTCGCCATGCCCCTTATCTGTTCTGTTGTTTAGCAGTTCATGGTAAAAATGTGGATGGTTTGTAGAGATCCTGTCAGGGGCAAAGTTTATCCATTCCTGCAGAGGCGGTGGGAGTTTTAGCAACCCCGGAAGCCGTAATCGAGTTCCCCCACATACAGAACAGGCCTCAGTGACTGCCTAGAGATCTTGGAAAATACTCTTCTCCTGTTTAGGAGAAAGAGGGCGCAGTATGATTTAAAAAGCCAATCCTGTTACGAATTATGTAGCGCCAGGGTTCAAGCCCTGCTTCGTAAGATGCTCTTCATTTGTTGCGGAACATCTGAAGAAGGGCAGCTCCAATAAGTCAACACCCCGGGTGTCTATAGAAAGCTCCTACTTCGGGCAACGAGGATGATATGAAACTTGGTTAATGGCAGCTAATACTCAAATTCACATAGGCAGAATGCCTCTTTGAACTTGATGCTCTAGGTCGATCCGCGATTTACGGGTGTAAGTATCCTTGGATAACTGGCCATAAGGTCTAAGCGATATACACCTTATGGTAGTTTAGTCGTTTCATCAGACCAATAACCTCGCAGATATTTCCGTATTCAAATTTTGACCTCTACGCCTAAGCTGGTAAGCTTAAAATCTAACTGACTGTTTATTAATTAAATGATTAAAAAATTGCCGTCACTTTGTTCTTTATTGCGTCATTTTAGATTCAGGTACTCCTTGTTCTGCCATATCATGTCTCCTTACAGCCTGCGATTTCTCTCCTTTGAGTTCATTTTCTTCAACGAGATTTCGTCGTCGATCGAATGATACGCTTTCTAGAGTTTTCTTCAGTGTCCGTGATTGGATGTATGCTTCAACATTTGTTGGTATTCCTAATTCTCTTATATGTCTCTTGTGGCAAATAGTTACTACACCATCCCAAGCCATTACGTAAGGAATTGTTTTAGTTTTGCATCTGTATAAAAGACCGAGCTCATTTGCCAATAAATCGTATTTTCTCATTTTTTCGTTCTCTACTACTTGTAGTGAATCTTTATTATTAATTCCGATTTCTATTAGAATGATCTCTCCTCTTTTCTTGGAGAAAAAAACGAAACATTTAAAAATATAGTCGCCAAAAAGTTTAATTTAATAAATGCTCAGTTTTCAAACCTAAATTTGCAACTTATTGATACAGTTTCTGATTTAAATAGCCAATAAGCCGCAATATATCATTGAAACCATTCCTAAACATAGACAACTCCTTTGCGCCTCATAAAGATTATATTTTTAAATCAAATCTTATTAAAATCCACTAGTTTTGAATCTAAAATTTTCTCGATGAAAAAGGAATATTCTTTCCGTCTTTTGAGTCTTTTTTATTCTCTGCGAATCGCAACACAATTTGCTTGCATGCGTAATAAGAAAATGTTTTATTCTCATCTATTACGGGTTCTACTGTTTTACTCTTCATAAATTTAAGATTTCGTAAAGTAGAGCTCAACATTGCCATCGGAAAAAATTTTTAAGTTTTTAAAAAAATACAAAATTGCATTTGCAAACGTACTGAATCAAAAGAAGATGAGTAACCAGTTGCGGAAGAGAAATACGTCACAACCAAAACAGTTTGCACAATAATTTGTATAAGAATCACCTTATCATCAATTAAAGTGCGAATTCAGCAACTTGCTACAAAAAACCCATTCATTTGTATTTCTTATGAGCACAGGAAAAATGATTTAATTATGATTCTGAAAGTAATAAACCATCCGTATTGCATGATCAATATAGCTTCACCTTACTCCTTACGGGCTTTCATTCATATGAACTCTCGAATACAAGAGATAGAGAAATCTAATAAATAAAGAAATATCATAGTTGAAAAGAACGAAGGATTAAATTTGCAACCAAAATGAACAACTCCGTGATCGATTCTCATTACTTTAATACCTTTATTCGGTAACCAAAGTCCTAATGGGCGTGTCTAGGGTGTATCCTATATTTATAATGATGTTGAACATCCGAGTTTTCTAAGTGAGCGGCCGGAATTTTTCTATACTTTAAATCTAATATAAATATATTAATTTTTTTCTTTTGTATCTTAGTCGATTGTTATCTATGACTTACAGTTTATGATTATTCATATTTTTAAAAAAAAATACGATCAGTTATGGAAATGATTTTGAGATTCTAAATACTCAGATCTGAATTAAAGAACAATAAAGAAAACTTTTGATTTCAAAAGAACCAAAAACTTAATTGTAAAAACTATATTTGATCTGCATTTTGCCCTTTTTTTATTAAATTAAATTGAGGGCCTGGTTTCAGTTATACGCAATTTTCAAAGGGGATGAAAGTAGATCTAAGAGATTAAAAATTCAGGTGTTTTATTAATTACCCGACATTGAATAAATAACATATCTATTCAGTGATACTCCCCATTTATCATGCGTATTTGGCTCTCCCATTCTTTACAAGATACAATCGAGCACGTTGTAGATAAGAATATAATAGCCTAGGAAAAATTCACGATTTATGACAAGAAATACGAATGATATGAAGAGAAATACTATTCTCAGGAATAGGAAATACAAATTAGAATATGCCCTAAAAATAGAAACGAAATAATGATAAATTTTCAAAGGACAGGAAATAATATTCAAGGGCATTCTTGCCGCTTTTAGCCGAACAATTATTTATACTGGCGTTGGAATAAATATAAATAGCTTTAAGGAGAATCATCCCTTGATTCCTCACCCCACTTTCTCAAAAACCACACATAGCGGTCCTTCTGGGCTGTGGTCAGATCATACCTTAGTGGCTTCGATTCCGATATCCTTCCTAATCAGACTATTTTCAACCATAGGATTTAGAGCTTTTCCATGAACAGTCACTCAGTGAAGCTAATAACCAACAAGAAAAGCTTTATATCTAGCTCATCGGACTTGACAATGATATTCACCCCAATTTTAGTTCTTAATCTCGAGACCAAGGCTTATCACTCTTTCCACACCTTTTTCATAAAATTTTTTGCAAGCAGAGTAGTAACTCTCGTAGTATACAATAAAATGGTATTATCTTATACCAAATCTCTCAAATGCCTGCCGGTTACTCTCATTAAGAGAAAATATATTGAAAGATGCTAAGACGTTCTGTTTTCACTCACCACACACATTATCTCTTTGATATGGCTCGAATGTTCAACACCATGACGCTTTCAGATATTTACTTTAATCGCTGAAATTTTGCATCCACTTGGATTCGAACCTGCGCCCCTCCAAATCAAGGCTTCAAGGTCGTTCCAATTGAGTGGATTTTGTGCGGAGTAATAAATCAAGCGGCACATAATAGTGAGATAGTTAATAATGCGTTTAAATAATTTCAATTTTGAGTATCAAAGAAATGCCTTGAATGCAAATCATTTATCTAGAGGAAAAATCTTCCTAAAATTATAGCTATTGGAATATTTTTGAAAGCTGAACCTGAGCAAATACAATTCAGTTTGTAATGCTAATAACTAAATGATTTTAATAATTGACCAAGAAATTGATTTGATCAAAATTTTTGAGATTCAGTTCGACTAATTGTAATATACATCTTGATGATCAAACTAAGCCCTGAAACCAGAGAAATCGATCTCTCGAGAGCTGCGATAGTTGGAAAATAACAACCTAATATAAATTATTAAACTTTTAAGCTTAACTTAAGCTTAAGAAAAAATACTATTCTTGCCAGATAATTAAAAACTTTTAATTCTTGCTGTAATATTCTGGCGGGTAAAGTAATATTAAAAATTTGAGCCAATTCTACCTTATCATAAATGCCAGAGACTAGCGAAATATTAAACTCGACAATTGTATCGTGGACTCTATTGGCTGCAATGATATATTCAAAAGTTTTATTTTACTCGACATAGAATGCCCTTTAGAACAATATACAAAATTTCTGAAAGCTTTAATTAAATCATAAAATAAAATTTATAAAAGAATTCACTTAATGATTTTGAGCTTCAGACACGAATCAAGGATTGCAGGAACAACATCTTTGTTCACACAGGTAGATAAGTCTCCGAAATCTCTCTTCGAAACTATGCAGCGAAGTACCCTTCTCATTATTTTACCCGTTGCAGTCTTAGGTATTCCAGAGACGCTTATGATCCTCTCCGGTTTACAGAAACTGCCTATATTGCAAGCTATTGTATTTTTGATACTTTCTTCATAGACCGAATCATCGACCTTCAGAACAACAAACAAAAGCATTGACTGGCCTTTGATTTCATGGTTTATTGCAATTATTGCAGCTTCTGATACCAGTGGGTTGGTACAAGCCGCACTCTCAACTTCAGCAGTGCTGATTCTATGGCCTGATACATTGATAACGTCATCAGCACGGCCCATGACCCAAAAATCACCATCAATGTCTCTCAGGCCTTCATCGCCAGTAAAATAAATCCCCGACTCAAAATACGCACTTTTGTATCGGCATGGATCATTGAGAATGCTTCTCGCTATTCCGGGCCAAGACATGGAGATAAATAGCTTGCCCAATCCTGTGTTTTCATTTGAAGGTGCGCTATTTTGGGCAGAATCACAACATTTAAAATCGTCTGCGGAAGAAATATTGCTCCTTAACACAGCCGGGGAGACTTTACAAGAATCTTCATTAACGATCGGGAATATTCCAGGAATCGGTAGAGCGGCGCATTCGGGCTTGCCGGTTTTTACACCTGGAATAGGCGCAATCATGATTCCGCCAGTTTCGGTCTGGAAGTAAGTATCCACGACATGCAAATTTCCGAATGCGCTTGAAAAGAATTTATAGGCTTCTTTATTAATAGGCTCTCCAACTGATCCAAGGAGACGCAAAGAAGATAGATCATACTTAGAAGTGTCAAGCGAATTCATCTCAAAATGTGCCTTTAATATACGAATAGTAGTCGGGGCGGTGTAAAGCTGCGTGATTTTATATTTATCTACAATATCGAAGAATCGGTAGTAGTCAGGATAGAAAGGAAGACCCTCTAGAATGACCGTTGTTATTCCAAGCGATAATGGCCCATAGATAGAATAAGAATGACCGGTGATCCATCCGATATCAGCGGTGCAACAAAAAACATCGTTTTTCTTAATGTCGAATGCTAAAGAAAGGGTGTAAGCGGTGTACAATAAATAACCAGCGGTGGTATGGATAAGACCTTTAGGCAGACCGGTGGATCCGGAAGTATAAAGATAAAATAGATGATGCTCGCTTTTGAGAGACACCGGGGCAACATATTCATCCGATTTCTTCAGTGAAGACCATTTTACAAAGCTTTCTGGAATATTCACCCTTGATTCTTCAAATCTGTCGTAAATCAGCACTTTCACGTCGAGATCTTTGGTCGCGTCCTTGACAGTTTTAAGAAAATCAATCTTTTTCTCGCCTCGGAACGCAAAATCTTGTGAAATTACAAGTTTCGATTTGGAATCGTTGATCCTAATTCTCAATGACTCGGCAGAGAATCCACCGAAAACCGCGCTATGCGGGAGACCCAGCCGGGCGCATGCAAGCGCAGTGAATACTGCAGCCGGACCCATAGAGAGATAAAGTGTCACTCTATCACCGACCTGCAAGTCTTTGAGCGAGTTGCAGATCTCAAATATTCTTGCTTGCGACTGCTTGTACGTGTATGTCTCAGTTTCACCAAAGTTGTTATTGAAAATCAAGGCGACCTTGTCAGGGCACACTTCTACCCACCTGTCTATACAGTTATAGCAAGCATTAAGCTCACCATCTTCAAACCACTTGTCCGCGCCGAAAGAACCACTATATACCTCTGTAAACGGCTTGCTCCATACAAGATACTCCTTGGCTTTTTCAGCCCAGAATGATTTATTATCTTCAGCAGCTCGTCTACATTCTTCATCGTAGATTGTTTTGTTCATGGCAAACATAAAAGAAATTTTTATAAATAAATTTTATTTCCTTTTTTGATGACATTTGAAATTAGAAAAATAAAGGCAAATTTGCTTTGATCAAACTTGAATATTCAAAGTACCAGAAATGGCTCGTTAATAGAAGATTCAAACTGAGAAGTAAATTATCCAAACTCGGCATTTAAGGCTTAAATATCAATTAAAGAGATATATTGGTTCAATCCTTGTTTTCTATTTAAATTCTAAGCTTGAGAATAGTAGTTTTGTCTGCTGGTTCAAAACAGCATTTTCAATATATCATTTAAAAGAGTTGCAAGTTGGCTTTTTTGTCTGCTGGCTCATGAACTCAATCCTATCTTTTAAAAGAGATATTGATATTTTATGACATGAATCAAAGATGAAAGGTGGTAATACGTTTTAGATCATTTATCAAGTTTTAGAATGGTAAATAATCAATTGAAAAATTTTGATTTTCGGATTTGAACCTTTCCTTAAATATCGAGTGATTCAACTAATAATTTTGATTTAGAATTCCTTCATTTATTTGGTTCAAACAAATCTACTTTTCAATAGTCATTTGCATCAAGACGGCCGGATATAATTGGAGCCACACAAAATTAAGATCTAAGAGACTATAAAAAGATGTTTGATCGATAGTTTTTGAGGTTTAGCTTGACGAATACTGGCCAGACCAAACCCTGTAGACTATCCTGATCTTACTCGAATTCGAGAGATTACTTAAAAAGGGGAATTTAATTCAAGCATCAGTTACATTCTCAGGATTTCCAGACCTATAAATTTTGTGTACCTTGAATGAAAAATTTCTTATTTTCATTCAATTTCCCTGTTTCTCCAAGATTCTCTTAATTTTTTGCAAATATGCATTTTTAGATTCTGTTTTCTAAATTATTCCATATGCGATGGCATGGGACGAATTATCATAAAAAGCATGTGAAATACCAGGGACTATCCAAGAATATTCTAGTATGTATCCAAGGTATTGGCGAAAGCACTCGAGAGTATATCTTTCGATTGTCGGTAAGATATTGGAGAAGAATGGATTGAAGCAGCCACTGAGCTATTAGAAGAGACATTCTACGTGCTCAACTACAAAAGAAATGAAAGATAAGAATGGATTGAAGCAACCACTGAGCTATTAGAAGAGACATTCTACGTGCTCAACTACAAAAGAAATGAAAGATAAGAATGGATTGAGATTCTATTGGGTGATTAGGCGAGACAGCTCACTTGCTTAACTAAAGATGAAATGAAAGATGTGAATGGATTGAGATTCTATTGGGTGACTAGGTGAGACAGCTCACTTGCTTAACTAAGGATGAAATGAAAGATATGAATGGATTGAAGAAGCCAATGAACCGGTAGACAAGACAGCTCACTTGTAAGCTGGCCAAAACCCAGAGCTGAAAAGCAAAAGTATTCAAAGTCTAGCCCTTGAATAAATTGTCTTTCATCTAAAATCTGCTTTCTTTATATCAAACTCTTGAAGCACCTTTAAGCTATCCCTTCTGTTGATAGTTAATTGTTCATTTACCATTATAAACCCTTATTTCCACTAAACAATTGAATTCTAATCCAAAACTTTGCTTTTCTCGTATTTCATTAAGTATTAAACTCTTCTTTGAGATTCAAATATTGAAACAGCAATTTTGGAATTTAAATCCTGAATTAACCGTTAAATAATATTGTCAATGCAAAGCGCAGGCTCAAATCCCTTTTGGAATTTAATCTCTCAACTCGGTACCAGGGGTGTGCAATTTAAAACAAAACAAAAATATTTTGTATTTAAAACCCATGGTAAATGGAATGGTTGGCTCAACAGCTATAGGCTTCAAGTATAAAAAAGGAATCATTCTGGTCACAGACACTGCTGCATCTTACGGCTATCTTGGTGTAAATGGGATCACAAAGATATTCAAGGTTTCGGAAAATTGTGCAATTGCAATGTCCGGACAACTGGCAGACATCCAATTTCTTAAGGATTTCATAAAAGATGAAATAGAACATGATCCTATCCCAATCGACCCACAGGGCATCCACAAGCTCATTCAGCGGCTGGTATACAATCAGCGGAGCAGAATGGAGTTCCTTAATGTAAGTGTGATTGTCTGTGGGGTCAATACCAAAAAGGATAGTATTCTTGAAAGCACGGATGAAAGTGGAAGATTTTTGGGAGTTGTGAATTTCAAGGGCAACTTCTGGTTTGATGATTCAGTAGCTTCTGGCATTGCCTCCCACCTTATATTGCCCATCTTAAGAGAAAGAGACCATTTGAATATGAGTAAGCAAGAAGCGATTACACTTGCAGAGGAATGCATGAAACTATTGGTATACAAAGACATTAGAGCCTCCAACAACATTCAGATAGCTGTGTGCGAAGAGAATAGCATTGAGATAATGAAGCCTTATAATATTTCTACCAACTGGGAGATTGGAGTGCTTGAAGGCGAGATCGTCATTGAATAAACTTATTTTTGTTTCGATCAAGATTTATGCTTTGCCATTTTTATTTATTAACAATTAAAGAGAAAGCATAAATTCTCTTTTATGCATGAAAATCCAACGAATAAATTATATATTTTAGGCCTGTCAACCAGATTAAAAGTGGCAATAATTATGCATAAACACTTTTCAATCAAATACAAAGTACCATAATATTGCATAAACACCTTTCAATCTTATTAAGCGTGGCAATAATTATGCACGAGGCGAAGTATATACCAAGTAAAGGCATAGTGTGCAGAAAAATATATTGATCCCATTCTACACTTACACAAATATGGGAGATATTCAAACATCAAAAAGCAATGGAACACTGGGCTCTATTCAATAATAGCACAATTAAGTTCCTTCAAATCTTTACACCATCTAATGTGAAGGACGTATGGTTTTAAGTATTCTTAAAGAGATCTTTAATCACCCTTTTCAAGAAGGAAT
Source organism: Gymnusa sp. GC000175 (assembly GCA_030264735.1). Classification (NCBI taxonomy): domain Eukaryota; kingdom Metazoa; phylum Arthropoda; class Insecta; order Coleoptera; family Staphylinidae; genus Gymnusa; species Gymnusa sp. GC000175. Next base: position 13,011 of record JARJDX010089504.1, read on the forward strand.
AGAAAATGAAAAGGCTATATTGTTAATTGAATTCTTAAGACAGCTTAATTAGCCTGTTCAAGAAACACAGATTGGCATATTTAAAAATACTAGAGAATACGATCAACAGCTATCACAGTTGATCTTTTTTAAGCCCTTAAATTAAAGAAGAGTTTATAGAGACAATTAGCTATCAAATCATATTAGAGGATCGGTCTCAAGTTGAGGTCTACGCCTAACCAAATATATTGAAGATGAGTCAATAAAGATCGATGCTGTGATATTTTTAAGGACAAAAGTAAAGAATAAGTATCATAAGCATTCAATACCTTAATATTATCATATAAAAAGCAGTCAATTAAAGATATGATATGCTAAAGGAGAAAAGTAAAGAATAAGTATCATAAGCATTCAATACCTTAATATTATCATATAAAAGGCAATGGTTTCATATTAATTAAGAAACAGCGATTTGAATCCATCATTAACTACAAATATATAGGCAGAAATTGGATAAAGCTTATTTATTGCTGGAAGTACAGAAACTTGTTTGGAGGTGGGCTGGGAATATGTTGGCACTTCATGCTTGGCTCAAATAGTTTTGCTAACCTTGCAATGCAATGCACCAATATGCTGAAAGGCACAATAAAGCTGTGAAATGTATGTATATTCTTCGATATATCATCTTATTTTGAAAGAAGTGAAAGCTAAGAAAATGTTCTGCTTAAGAAATCATTCGATTCGAGCGTTGGGATAAGAATGGGTACAGCTGTTGAAACATGATCAATGTAAGCAAATAGGCCAGATATATTTAGTTAAGACAAAAGCTACAAAGAATGTATAATATTTTATTTAAGGTTAATTGCAGATTGCCCTTTATTTCCTTAACTCTGGCTCTAGCCTGCTAAGATAGCTGTCTCACCTGATGGCTTAATTTGATAAAATATTCTATTTTAAGGGTTAATTGCCTTTAATTACATTAACTCTGTCTCCAACCTGTCTCACCTGCTGGCTTAATAATAAATCCAATGCATTCTTCTCCAACAACCCGTAAGCAATCAAAAGATATTATCTCGAGCGTTTTCTTCGGCACTTTCGATTGTATTAAGCTTCGATGAAATTGGTGACGACAAGTTCTTTAATGCGTTTTTACCATGCGTCTTTTGTAAAGGCACACAGAAATTATAATAATTGATTTAATAATAGTTTCTAGGTTCAGCCTGACTACTCATGGCCTACATTCTGCAGACTAAACTAAACCCTTTGACCACCCCGGTCTTACTCTCACGAGAGATTGAAATATTGGGGCAAAGAGATTAAAATTGAAATTTATGCTACTACGAGCCAGGATCAATTTCAAGTTTATGAAAATTGTAAACAAAAATTTTGACGCCTTTGGAAATGATACAGGGATTTAAGATATTATTAGACAGCTAACTTGCAATCAAAACCCAAATCCGAGCCCGGAGAAAGGCCAATATAACCCTTAAAGAAATATTTAAACTACGCTTTCTTTGAAATCAAAGTGAAGCATTTCAAAAGTGCGAAAATAGGAAACTCCCATATTAATTAATTGGATGGGAACAGTAACTGCATTTCTTTGGAAACGATAAAAGGTCGGAGTACAACAAAATTTGAACGGTATATTTAATATAATTTGTTGAAGTAGATCTCAAAGAAACCCATTGAATATTAGAAACAAAGCAAAAAAATTGTGAAAATGTCGTTGGGGTAATATATATTAGAAGTGACTAGAAGCGGGTACTTAAAGCTACTTGAAAAGTAATATCAATAAGTAAAGGTTCATATTAAATAAAAAGTCCTGCATACATAATCGCCCAGATAGATATATGCAGGATAAAAGAGATCATCCTTGTTGAAGCTAGAATCACAAATAAAGATTTACTGCAGTCGGAGAAAATATGGGATAAAAGAAATGAATTGCCATTAATCTGTAAACCTAAAACTAAAATTATTCCCGATGCAATGACTTGATAGGGTGACAGATTATCGCAAGAATCATGTTAAATGGCTTGAGATGATGAGAATATTGAAGCATATATCCAATCTAAAGTATTGAAGAAGACACTCGAGAGTATATCTTTCGATTACGAGCGCTAACAGAATTGAAGAAACTAATGAGCCAGCTAACTTTCAGGCTTAAAATAAGAGTCAAGAGAAAACTAGTCCTTAATCAAATATTTTTAACATAATAAATTAATATTTGATTTACAATCACCTGGCTAGATGCCAAGCTTAGGTCTGGAGTTCGAGTTTGAGTACAGAATAGCCTGTGAGGTTCCTAGATCTATACAACAACTATTTTGAATGATAGAATCACCATATGCAACAATTAAAGCATTTAAGATATGATTTGGATAGTCCTACGGGTTGAATTCGATTGACACGGTACAGATCACGATTAGTCAGCCCAACTCTCAAAAACAATTGTTTAATGAATTCTGTTTGAATAGTCATTATGCATTATTGCTGCGATCTCAAAGTTAGCCCTTCAAAAATTGATGCAGCAGTTGATTCCAGTGCATCAGCCTTTTTCATCATGTGCTCAGAGGCTTTAATCTGAGTGGGCCCGAAAGATTAGTGCCATTATCTAGATTTCTATTATCATTATTGTAGCAGGAGCTTTCTATTGATGGCAGAATTACCCATAAATTTCCACTTTATTTGTTATGAAGCAAATGAGGCTACTCCTTCTAATCTGGGTTTATTTGCATTGAATCCAGGTTACCCTTTGAAGCTCGTACTGCATCCCAGTGCTTCTAGAAAGAAAAGAGTATATTATAGCTATATAGTTGCCAAGACTGGAGCTGCATCCCACTACTTCCAGAGAGAGGAGTATATTATAGCTATATAGTTGCCAAGGCTGGAGCTGCATCCCACTACTTCCAGAGAGAGGAGTATTTTCTAACTATATAGTTGCCAAGACTGGAGCTGGGTGGCGGGAACCAGATTACTTCTTCTGGGATTGATTAAACACCCATAACCTCTTTGAAATATAGAAACTTGGCCCTTAACAGGGTTTCTATAAAACTCCCATATTTCCACTATTTCATGCACAAGAATCAGCCAGGACTGATATCGAACGTTTGCTTGGTCTTTCAACCTATATCTTTGCAATGGTAATTCTAAGAAATATTTCATTTATGCATTAATATAAATTTTGTTGTTTCTTGAGTCATTTTAGATACTCCTTGTTCTTCCATACGCAGCCTCTTCAACGCCTCGCAATAGTGATTCTAATATTTAACTAAGAAGAGAAATAGCCTATTCGAGTATTAGTAGATTCAGGTGCACCTTGTTCTTCCATACACAACCTCTTCACCGCCTCGCAATAGTGATTCTAATATTTAACTAAGAAGAATAAATAGCCTATTCGAGTATTAGAAAATCAAAGGCGATAATAAACCCAACTCAGCCAGCCAACCCTTAATGAGATTTGGTTGCTAGATATTTTGGTTTAACTGTAAATCGAATCCATTTCCTTCTTTTAAACTTATGAAATATTAGGCTCCTTCATTTATTTCCTGAAATATCCTTTATTTTACGCATAAACCTTTTTGATTAAGAAATTTTGGCAAAATTTTTCAAAGAAGAATTTAGAGAATATTTTGTTGTTCATTTAGATACCTTTCCAATATATTATTTCAACTCAAGGCTTACTTAGTTTCCCTGTTAGAATAATTCAGGGGCTAGAAGACCCAGGAAATATTTGTATAATTTTATTTCAGTCGTTTAGACCCCATGTCTATACTGAAGATACAGGGTATTAAAGAGGATTCGATTCTTCCCAAGCTTACAAAGCAGAGTGTGTACACAGTCTATGCCAATGAAGACGCCCATATCACACCGAACAAAAGTGCACTGGTCAAATCAGGATTTAAGATGTCTTTCCCCTCAAAATATTGTGCCATCATTGTTTCAGGCGGAGAGATAAAGGCGCTCGGGGGCTTGATTGATTCAGATTACAGAGGAGAGGTCGGAACAATTCTTACATCTCCGAGCGAATGCAAGGTGAGGAGAGGCGATCATGTGGGAAACATGGTTGTTTTGGAGATAATGTGCCCCGAAATTACGAACATTTCCACAGGCCCATCTAAAAGCACTTCAGAAGATATTTAAATTTTTCTCTTAGCCTGTTTTTGATCATTTTGAAGCTAAAATATTTAATTTAATCATTTAAAGATTCTTCAAAGGGGGAACGGTTCTTGGGCCCAGCCCGAATATCTTTGTTCTTTCACCATTTCAGTGAAATATTTGCTAGTCAATATTCTCAACGGTCTACTTTGAGCACACGTTTTTTAACTTCAATGTTTTATTTATTTAAGGAGTTATTGCTGCTTTCTGTAGATAAATATAGAGGAATCAAGGCTAATGCAGGGCGGGGTCTCCCGGGTTTACAGATTGCGTAGTCTCTTGGGGCTACTTCTACCTCAAATCATAAATATAGGGGGATCAAGACCAGTGCAGGGCGGAGTCTCCCGGGTTTATAGATTGCGTAGTTTCTTGGGGCTACTTCTACTTCAAATCATAAATATAGAAGAATCAAGGCTAATGCAGGGCGGCGTCACCCGGGTTTATAGATTGCGTAATCTCTTGGGGCTACTTCTACCTCAAATCATAAATTTATCCTTCAGTCGTTTATGCAGACGACAAACAAAATGTAAATAAAGCAACAATTTTAAATTTGGGTGCTGGCGCGAGAGTAGTGATTTATGCTCTTCAAACCCAGGGGAAGGATTCTAACTTCTCTTTAAACAAAAATCTCTATTTTAAATTTGGAGACAAATTTCCAAATCTGCATTTCAAATATATTTTTTGACTTAAACCAATCCTTTATAATTGAAGCACTCAAGAATACTTGAAATATGATTTTTCCCGGTTCAAACTCCTAAAATCTTATTAAAAATATACAAAACTCAGCAATTCTTTAATTTAATAGAAAATAAAGCCACATTCAATATTAAGGCAGAACAAAGACTAAACACTTTTGTTCACGCTTGATGAACCTGCTGTATTATATCATCAATATCTGATATAATGTCTGCGAGGCTGTCTCTTAGAAGGGATTTAACATTTACAGTCTCGTCTGACTTTATTTTGAGTGAAACATACTTGTCCATCGGATGCTCAATCCTGTAGGAGGCATACTCACAGTGCGGGCTGGAATTCAGCCTCTCAACAATCGCAGCCGCGGCCGTGTGAGATTCGTTCTCTATTTTGACTTCAATGGTATTCAAAACTGATGCAGAAGCCTTTATTGATACTTTGGGCATGGGGAAGAGCGAAAATTTTTAGTATGAAAACTTGGCTTATAATTATTAATGGATGAAAAAGCAGCCAACAATTGTTGATTAATAAATACAGTATTAAATAGGATTTCAAAAGGGATTGAAAATCTTAAAGATGAATCCAGGCTCATTTCAATGCTTTAAAAGCAATATTCTTTATTGAAAAATCTGCTGCTTTGACAGGAACCAATTTAATTGCGGTTCATCACGAAGTCGCTTCGAGATGATTTTGAGCTCCATTTTAAAATCCTCTTCTCCCAATTCAAGCTCTTTGAGTTTATCAATGCTATTTTAGAATCTATGCTCCTTTGATTTATCGATGCTATTTTAGAATCCAAGTTCTTTGATTTATCGATGCTATTCTTAGCTTCATCCACTTAGACATTCACTAATTTCATCCACTTAAGTTTTACAATTAGACCAATTCACTTCACAGCTTCATCCACTTAAGGTTTACAATTAGTTCAATTCATTTCACAGCTTCATCCACTTAAGTTTTACAATTAGACCAATTCATTTATATTTAATTTGTTGAATCATTTATTCTTTAAGATTTATATTTGTGGATTCATTCTCATCAACACTGATTCAGGCCCTTCTTTGAAATAACGATTTCAATCTGGCGTTCAACTCATCCACAGAACTTGGCTCAAGACTGTATTTCTTCTATCCAATCCCTTTAATCATGTATAAATCAAGTTTGGTTCTTTCAAATCCAAAGAATATCAAATTGAAAGCTGTCTCGAAACAAGCCTTTTTTAAAGCAAAGATAGAAATTTTGTTAAGAAAAGACAATTTGCTATTTTAAACCCAAAATTAATAATAAAAGCCCCGATCGATTTTATTAAGAAGAAATGGCAGATTCAACGTGCTCGTGTTTTAAATCGCGCTGCTTCAATCAATCCTATGAAACAATTCTCGATTTGATCAATTAATTATTAATTTTGGGTTTAATAGTCTATTTCCTGATCCCATTCCCACCGCTTCGATGCTTCTTCGCGATTTAGTCTTTTCAAATGGGAATATTTCCGAGTCGATTTATGCCAAAGGCTATTTTCACCGCTTCAATGCTTCTTCGCGATTTAGTCTTCTCAAAGGGGAATATCTTAGGACCGCTCGATCCTAGTCCCACTGTTTTTATGCTTCTTCGCGATTTAGTCTTCTCAAAGGAGATGTGTTTGATGCATCATCGCTCCTTTAATTGATAAATTTGGTTTCGCCTGTAAAATTAAGGTTTCAAATTAAATTTTATTTTGATTTTCATAAATTTTAGGGTATGAAAAACACAAACATTCTTTTTCTATTCGACGTAGACGGCACACTGTCCCCCTCGAGAGACAAGGCCCCGGAGAAGATCCTGAGGATGCTGAGAGAACTCAAGAAAAGAGTCAGCATCGGATTCGTCGGTGGGTCAGACCTGTGCAAGCAGATCGAACAAATAGGCCCGGATCTCCTTAACATCTTTGACTATGGATTCCCTGAGAACGGCCTGCAGTTCTACCGCAATGGAAAGCTGGAGAAGTCTGAGTCGATTATTAAGTACCTCGGAGAAGAAGCGTACGTGAATATCGTGAATAAAATTCTATCAGAGTTCAGCAAGATCGAGTGCCCAAGAAAGAGAGGGAATTTTATCGAGCTGAGGAACTCAATGATAAATATAAGCCCGGTGGGACGAACATGCACCCGCGAGGAGAGAAACGAGTTCTTTGAGTACGACAGCCGCACTGGGATAAGAAAGACACTGGCCGGTGAGCTCAACAAGGCGTTCCAGCAGTACAACCTGCAGTGCGTGATTGGAGGGCAGATATCGATTGACATATTCCCGGTCGGATGGGACAAGACATTCTGCTTGAACCACGTGAAAGAAGGAACGATTGTATTTTTCGGAGACATGACCAGCGAGGGAGGAAACGATTACGAAATATCAAGGCATCCGCGGGTGAATGGGATCACTGTTAAAAGTCCTGAAGATACTTACAACAAGGTGAATGAAGAGTTAAAGAGATTAGGATTGGACAGAATTGAATAAATCCATTGTGTTTATCTTTTAAAAATTAGATCAAATTTATGGTTTTTTTCGATCTGAAAATTAGATTTAATTATAAATTCTAGTCGATCTGAAAATCAGATTTAATTATAAATTCTAGTCGATTTGAATATTAGATTTAATTATAAATTTTAATCGGTCAGAATATCTTCATCCGGCAGATCAAGCTGGGATTTAGTAAAAATCAGATTTAATTTATGAATTTTAAGCCGATCTGAATATTAGATTTAATTATGAACTTTAGTCGATATGAATATCTTCACCCGGCAGGCCAAGCTTGGATTTAGTAAAATTCAGATTTAATTTATGAATTTTAGTCGATCTGAATATCTTCACCCGACAGGTCAAGCTTGGTCCATTTAAGTTGATTAAAAATTATGAGCTTAAAGAACACGTGGGCAATAATAGCTTCTCTGAGCAAAAATTTGAAACCCTTTAAAAATGTATCTTCTTTAACTTTCAAAAGGCAAATGAAGTTCCTTTTAATACAAATCTTTAATCTAAATCACAGAAAATTTTATATTTCAAACACTCAGGCAAGCCGCACCCCAGAACCCTTTATCAACGATATAAATACTCTCAAAGCACAGTTGGCCATTTTCTATTAGTTTCTGCGAACTGTAAACGCCATTTACAATATCTTGCATTCGATGAATTAATTATTGAAGAAAAATCATTCTAGAATATTTGATTTATTGAATTTTCTTTGCTGCGACGAACTGTCAGTCGAAAGACTCGGATTCTTAAATATTTCAACCGTTTCTATTTAATAAAGGAAAAATATGAAAGATTGCAGAAGCCGCTCAGACAGTATTATCAGTGGGCCAGAACATCTATATTTATAGAATTAAGCTGTGCATCTGTTATTATTACATTCTCAAACTCGAACAGCTTCTGACTCCGCAGTTTTACTTAACAAATGGCTGGCTCATAAAAATTTCCCCTTTTAAAGCAGACTTGAAGTATGCCACTATTTAGAGTGCCATTCCATTCAATCTGTCTTCCAAAAATTCCATGTTGATATTGTTCTTTAAAATATAAGAATATTTCTACTTTTGGCGTAGATTCATTAAGAGTGCCTGACTCTACCCTTAATTGATCAGTGCCTATATTAATATAGCTTTATAAATTTTATAATTTAATAGTCTTTCAATTCGTCATTGAATCATAACCCTTTTCAAACATTCTATTTTTAATCAATTCGTCGTTGAATCATAACCCTTTTCAAACATTCTATTCTTAATCAATTAGTCTACCTTCAATTCGTCATTGAATCATAATCCTTTTCAAACTTTCTATTCTTAATCAATTCGTCGTTGAATCATAATCCTTTTTCAAACGCTCTATTCTTAATCAATTAGCACAGTCTTCAATCCATCGTTACAATCCATTTTAAACGCTCTATTCTTAATCAATTTATCGTTGAATCATAATCCTTTTTCAAACGCTCTATTCTTAATCAATTAGTCTGCCTTCAATCCATCATTACAATCCATTTTGAACGCTCTATTCTTAATCAATTAGTCGGCCTCAATTCATCAGGCTCTCATATATTTAACTAAAGAATTCTCGCTTATTTGATTAAAGGAAATCTATCGCACAAAGATATTAAGTCTTTAGATCAGCTATTTTATTTAAGTTTTGTTTATTAAAAATTTGCCTCATGAAAATTATCTTGCCTCGTTCAAATGCTAATTACAACCAAACAAGAGATCCAGCCTACTACGACTACAAGTCATTCCCAGTGCAGCTCGGATCTATTGACAACTACTGCATCACAGGATTCTTAGGGAGAGGAAAGTATTCTGAGGTTTTCAAAGGGAGATGCTCTGATAGACAAATTGTAATTAAAGTTCTAAAACCTATCAAACAAGATAAAATAAATAGAGAAATTCTTGTAATGAAAGATCTCGACCACCCGAACATCATAAAACTACGGGACGTGGTCGTAGATCACTCGAGCGGGATGCACTCTCTGATATTTAACTATATTGACCATCGAGACACTTTAGAAACTCTTGAAACCTGCACGTTCACCACTCTGAGAGGGTACTTGCGGCAGCTCATGGAAGCGCTGAAGCATGCGCACGGCAGAGGGATAATGCACAGGGACATCAAGCCCCAGAACATCATAATTTCGAGCGATAAGCATCTGGTGCTGATTGACTGGGGACTGGGAGAGTTCTACCATCCAGGAGAGGAGTACTCGACCCGGGTAGCATCTAGGTACTTCAAGAGCCCTGAGCTGATTCTCGAGTATCCGTTCTATGACTACTCAGTCGACATATGGGCCTTCGGGTGCATTCTAAGTGAAATTATATTCAAAAGGGCGCCGTTCTTCAAGGGAAAAAGTTCCAACGACCAGCTGGTGCAAATTCTAAAGATACTTGGAACCAGAGACCTAAAAATGTATCTTGAGAAATATGAAATAAGCATGAATATCACCCTTCCTGAGAATCTCCCAGAAGAGAGAATAGATTTGAAATCGATGATCGACGAAAAAGAATATCTGATTTACGAGGACGCAATAGATCTTCTGAATAAAATACTGATTTACGATCACAACCTGCGACTTACGGCAGCTGAGTGCTTAGAACATAAGTTCTTCAGTTAATTAAAGACCGGGTCCGGCCCACCGGAATATATATTTTAAAATTAAAAACTTGCAATCTGAGGCTATTTTTGTTAAAACTCAAGAAACTACTTGGCACCCGTTTCTGGGCTAAATTAAGCTTATTTTTGTTAAAATTCAAGAAGCTACATGGCACCAGCTTATGGGTTAAATTAAGCTTACTTTTGCTAGCATTCACTAAACTATTTGGCACCAGCTTCTAGCCTGCGCTAAATTAAGCTCTTCAAAATTTTAGTCATTCTTATTTAAAGAATATAAATTTAGTCTGAAAACTCGAAGAAAAGGCAGTAAAGAGGCTTTGTATGGCGGAACAAGGAGTATCTAAAATGACTCTGAAACAACAAAATTTATATAAACGCATAAATGAAATATTTCTGTTCTTAATTGATCATGGGCTATTAAATTGGAATACATTTCTTCTGATCCGCTTGAATGCCTAAGCACATTCATTCGTAGAAGCAAAAACTAAATATTCTAACCCTTATGGACTTTACCACAAATGTTAAGAAGGCTCTAAACAATTTAATAACCATTTCTTCTGATCCGCTTGAATGCCTAAACACTTTCATTCGTAGAAGCAAAAACTAAATATTCTAACCCTTATGGACTTTACCACAAATGTTAAGAAGGCTCTAAACAATTTAATAACCATTTCTTCTGATCCGCTTGAATGCCTAAACAC